>ONZH01025517.1:0-60308 GCA_900303285.1 Rhinella marina | reverse complement strand
CGGAAACCGATACAGTGGTTGCAAAACTACAACTCCCAATATACCCTAACAGCTGGAGTGGAGCGGGTTGGAGACCACTGATCTATTCATACACATTATATTATTATACTTGCTTGTTTTACACTTAACTGCAATGGAGTAAAGCATGAACTCCTGGGGTTCCACTGAACTGGACTTAGGGCACCATAGGATCCTATGGTGCTAAGAGTCCTCTTCAGTAGAACTCCAGACTGCGAAGAAATAATGGGCAGTAAAATTAAAACTGTCTGAAAGCAGCATTAATAAAACTGCACCTATAGAAGAACAGAACGTGTCGGCCATTTCATTCATTACCGTAGTGATATCTGAGATCAGAGTTGACACATTTGCAGCCATTCCTTTAAATGGCCCCTGTCGGCAGGATCCACCCTATTAAACCAGCCATAACGCCTGTTAGGGCTGACACTGCTGATTAAAAGCATATCCTCCTTCCCTTGATCCTTTGCTGCCTTTTAGAGACAGAAATGTTTTTAAAAATATGTAAATTAGGGATGAAGTGCACTGAGGGCGGCCCTTGCAACTATGTGCACCGTGGTTCCTCTTTTACTCTGATTCCCTCTTCCACTTGATTGACAGGACCAGGCATCCTGGTGGAAGGAGAGTGTCGAGGGAAGCTCAGCAGAAGATGAGGAACTTAGGTGCACAGAACTCGAAGTACCCACCTTTGGTGCACTTACACTCTCATTTGCATATTTTTTTAAACACTTATTTATCCTTAACGCAGCAACGGATCAGGGGGAGGAAGGTATGCTTTTAATCAGCAGGATCAGCCCTACCAGGTGTTATGGCTGGTCTGGTAGGGTGGATCCTGCTGATAGACGCCCTCTATGATCTAGAGCAGTGATTTTCAACCAGTGTGCCTCCAGCTGTTGCAAAACTACAACTCCCACCATGCCCTTCTGTAGGCTGATAGCTGTAGGCTGCCTGGGCATGATGGGAGTTGTAGTTTTGCAACAGCTGGAGGCACACTGGTTGAAAATCACTGATCTTGAGCAATGACTCCTGATTGCCACCTGTAACAGGGCCCTGACCCAGACACAGAATTTATAACATTGATCTCATCATATGGGAACCAGGTTGACTACAACGTCTGCGCCCCTATAGTTACCCCCAAAGTGGTGTAGTAATTGGGCATGCAGGTACTGATGCAAGAGGGCCCAAATATTTCCCTGCGCCATGAAAAGACATTAGTATTAGTATAAAGGCCCCGTGGAAGGTTGGAGGGGGGCTGGTACAGGTTTTGCATTGGGGATCAGGAGCGTCAAGTTATATTTTTGCCAATCTGGGCGAGCCACCAAGCGACTCTGGGTCACCAGCTCTACTGAATAGGGGAGGGGCCTAAGTGTCATGTGATCTCCAATCTCCTGGTCTTCTTCTCAGCACTTGGCAGAGCCATTTATCGGATGTACCTTCTCATTCACCTTTGAAATAACACAGTATGGGATTACATGGTGTATTATTTATACTGATATCTTTGTGCTTTTAGGATTCCGCTGAAACTCAACGATGATATGGAGCGAGCGACCGCAGAATAGGAGTGATGCTGCGGAATGATGGGAGTCTGAGCGTCTACATATAACCACCGATTGCAGGATTTGCTTTCTACTACTAACCAAAGAGCATGCAGCAATAAAAGGCATTTGTGCAATAATCTGCGAGCGTCTGTGATTATTAGGAGGGTGGATGGAGGGGGTCATTCAGTGCATACATAAGACAAGACAGGGGGGCTTCATGGAAACCACAAGAGCTATAATAAGACAGAGCAGACTGTTCTGTACTATGTAGAAAAAAAAGTCAATGAAAGGGGTATTCCTATCCTAATTCTGTATGGCGTATCCACAGGATAGACGTGGGCCCCATCACTGCCACACTCCCCTTATAGTCTATACTGACCCCTCCGCTCCTTCCATAACTCCCATAGACTCTTGTCAGGCCAGCATCAGAATGTATGGGATTCGGCAAATACGGGGTCCCCCAGAGGTGGGATCTGTTCCAGATATTAATGGAGCAGCCTATATGTCTGAATTAAGGATTTAATATAGGCGCCTACTGCAGATCTTACCCTGGTTGGAGAGGCAGATAACGGTGTAGCAGAGCGTTGTGGCAAAAAACTGCTCACTGAGGCTGGAAAAAGCTTCCTGCAGTAGGAAGAAAAGATGAATGTTATAATCAAATTTATATACAATGTTCCTGGGGTCAGAGGAATCACAGATGTGAAGGATATTCTGTGTGTCAGGAAAGAGCGACTTCAGATGGAATTGTTTGGTCAGACTTTTTTTTTCAAGGGTAGAGATTACAAGGAAGGAAAAAAGGAATGATAAAAAGGAAAAGTACGGGAAGAGAAAGAGAAAGAGAAATAGAAAGAAAAGGGGGAGGGGAAATGGAAGAGAGGAAGAAGGACAAAGTAAAGGAAAGGGGATGATAAAGGAAAAAGAAGAACAAAGGAAAGAGAGTGGAAAGAAAGGTAAGAGGAAAGAGAAAGGGAAATGAATGGGAAGAGAAATAGAAGTAAAAGGGAAGAGAATGGTAATAAGAAAGAGAAGGTAAAGGGATGTGAAGATAAACGATAAGAGAATGGAAAGAAACAAGAACTGGGAATAGAAGAGAGGAAGAAGGAAAAAGGAAGAGGATGATAAAGGAAAGGGAAGAGAAGAGAAAAGAGAAGTTGAATGAGAAAGGAAGGTGAAATTAATGGGAAGGGAAATAGAAAGAAAAGGGAAGTGGAAAGGTAAGAGAAGAGAAATAGCAAAGGAAAGGGAGAGGGAATGGAAAGAGAAAGGGGAAGAAAGGGAAAGATGAAAGGAAAAGGGAAGGAAAGTGAAATAATCCAATTAAAAAGGAAAGAAAATAAAAAAGTAAACAATTTATAAGAAAAGAGACAAGGGAAGGAAAAAGAAGAGAAAATGAAAGGATTTGGAAGAGAGAAAAAAGGGAAAGAAAGAAAAAGAGAAGAAAGACAGAAGAGGAGAAAATGAAGGGGAATAGAAGGAAAGTTGAAGAAAGAGAAGAAACTGAAAGAAAAGAGACAAAAAGAGAATAGAATAGAAAAGCTTGGATGGGGGAGAAGAAACCGTAGAAAAAGAAAGGAAATAAAAGGAATTGGAAGATAAGAAAAATAGAGGCACATAGAGAAGAAAAGGAATGAGAAAAATAATTAAATAAGTAAGAAAAAGAAGTGAAGGGAAGAAAAAAAAGGAAAAGAACATTCTCCTGCTTTTGTCCTTTATCAGTAAACTTTACCCTGTTGTTTGAGGATGTTTGAGACGGCATAGAATAGTGAGTTATTTATTCCTCTGTTTTGTTGTTTTAAAGAAATATCAAGGAGTCTCATTAACCACATCCTGAACCTCACAAAGCAACCGATGAGAACCACACGACCCACCCTGTCAGCCGCCACTGCTGAAGCCACAGGTAGCATCAGACACGTCCCCAAGTCAACCCAGATTATCAGCTATAAATTATGAAAGGCAATTATCTATCTATCTCGGTCCTCTGGGCCTGCCATCTGCCTTAAAAAACAATTGGCGCTCCTTCCCTTCTGAGCTCTGCTGGGCACCGAGACATTTATGACCACATTGGAGAGACTGGGAAAATTGCAAAACTATTTTTAGGGTATTTCACCCTTGTGCAAATGAAGCATTTTAGGTAAAACGATATACTATTAGAAAAATAGAAGCCCAATTTGAATACATTCTACAGCTGTAGGATGAAAATAGTCACAACACCCCTAGGGTAATGACTTGAGGGGCATTCTTTCTAAAATGGGGTCCCTCCCTCCCACTTTCCCCATCGCTGGATGTTTAGATCCACGCAACGAGGAAATCCAGTGGCGGCAAAGCAGGCATCAGGAGTGACTTGGGTGTTGGGTAGTGAGGTAAGTATAATCTGTGTAAGGGGCCCAAGCATTTGGGGGGGGGGGCATTTTTAGGGTTTGATAACCCCTTTAAGGGCTAAACTAGACTGTGTCCTTAAGGGGACTGATGCAAGGTTTTGCTGTCTTTCATAAGAAAGCAGGACACCATATTTCTGTCTTTTTTTCAGAAGAACATAAAAAAATAAATTCCATATTTGTAAATAATAATAATAAAGCAACAAATAAAAGACAATAAACACAAAATAATAATGAATATACAGTAATACTGCCCTTCATGATGATCATACCCACAGCGCAAGTGTGAACCCATCCGCCATTTCAGTCATTAACACTTTTTTTGTTGTGGTTTCACAATCTGCACTGGTTTTAAGTAAACTTATTTAACTCCTGAACAACCCCTGTGGGTGAGTAAGGGCTCACATACATAACCGGATTTCTTGCGGTACACAAATTACCGATCCACAAAACACGGATACCGGCTGTGTGCATTCCGTATTTTGCAGAACAGAACAGCCGCCCCCTAATAGAACAGTGCTATCCTTGCTCATAATGCAGACAATAATAGGACATGTCCTATTTTTTGCGGAACGGAAATACAGACATGGAATGCACATGGAGTATTTTCCATTTTTTTCTTTTTGAGCCCCATTGAAGTGAATGGTTCCGCGTATGGAACGGACACGGGAAAAAATACGTTCATAAGCATGAGCCCTATGGCATTTATGGAGCAGGCCCACAAGGTGATCTCACCCCATACGTGGCTGGTGCCGGCCAGATAATACAACCAGCACCCGGCCGCAGTGCGGGAGTGGAGATAACAGATGCTGTGGTCAATAGTGACTGTGGTACTTAAGCGATTACGCGGGGGAAGGGATCACTCTGTCTGGAGCCCCCGTGGCAAAATCATAAGGCTACGATCTATTGCTGTAACAGCCGGGGACCTTGTGAAGCTTCCCAGGCCTGTCATAGTGATCTGTCTGTAAAAATCCCATAGACAACAATAGTATTCTATTGCAGTATATGGGACAAGTGATCAGAAGATTGCATGTACATGCTCTCTAATTATGCTAACAACGTTTTTGTAAATGTTTAAAAAATAAAACAACATAAAATATTTAAAAAAACTCACCCCTTTCTCTATTTTACATATAAAAATAAGCAACAAAAAAAAATAGGCACATCTAGTATTGTCACATCCAAAAATGTCCGCGCTATTAAAATATAAAAACTATTTTTCCTGCCCTGCTCTGTAGATGAAAAGATCAAAAAAAGTCAGAGTATGGCGATGCAAAGAAAATATTTATTTTTCCAAGGTTTTTTTCTTTTTTTTTTTTTTTTAGAATAGTAAAACATAACAGAAACTATCAAATTTGGTATCGCCGCAATCGTAATAATATTTCACAGTGAATGCTTAAAAACACAACCTAAAAAATTACAAAATTGTGGGATTATTCTTTCAATTACACCCCACAAATAATTTTGTACCCATTTTCCAATACTAGATATGGTAAATCAAAATGGTGTCATTAAAAAATACAACCTTCCCCACAAAAAAGAAGCCCCCATATGACTTTGGGTCATTAAGGGGTTAAATAATCATTATCATGGTATTGACACTAAAAGAGCGATTGACAGTATGCGATGTATTTTATTCCAGGTGCACAAAGTTTTTGCTCTGTTTTAGAATTGAAAATTGTTTTATTTTTTTTTTAAACTTAAAAAAAAAAAGCTAAATTGTAAAAAAAAAAAAAGTGCCATTTATTGTACTGGTGTCTGCTTATATGGAGGAGGGGTATCTGGGACCCCCGGACACCAAGGCGCATCATTCATTTTTTATTATTATCATTTATTATTATAGTGCCATTCAATCCACAGCGCTGTACATATGATAAGCGGTGCACATACATAATAAAATCCAGTACAATAAGCATGAACAAGACAAGTTACAGACTGGTACAGAAGGAGAGAGGGCCCTGCCCATGAGGACCTACAATCTATGCGGTATGGGAGAAGGACACAGTAGGAGAGGGTAGAACTGGTCATGGCCGTGTAGTAGCAGCAGGGTCACTGGTTGTAGACTTGTCTGAAGAGGTGGGTTTCAGGTTTCTTTTGAAGGATTCCACTGTAGGTGAGAGTCTGATATGTTGGGGTAGAGAGTTCCAGAGTATGGGGGCTGCACGGGAGAAATCCTGGAGGTGATTGTGGGAAGAGGATAGAAGGAGGTCTTGTGAGGATCGGAGATTACATGTGGGGACGTATCAGGAGATCAGGTCACAGATGTATGGAGGGGACAGGTTGTGGACGGCCTTGTATGTCATAGTTAGTGGATTCTGTGGGCAATGGGAAGCCAGTGAAGAGATTGGCTGAGAGAAGAGACAGAAGAGTAATGGGGTGAGAGGTGGATTAGTCGAGCGGCAGAGTTGAGGATGGATTGGAGGGGTGCGAGAGTGTAGATGGAAGGCCACAGAGGAGGATGTTACAGTAGTCTAGGTGGGAGATGATGAGGGCATGTACAAGGATTTTTGCACACTCTGGATTGAGAAATGTGAGGACCAGAGAGATATTTTTGAGTTGGAGGCAGCAGGTGGTGGAAAGGGCTTGGATGTGTGGTTTGAAGGTTAGGTCAGAATCCAAGGTCACTCCAAGGCAGCGGACTTGGTTGACCCGGGTGAGTGTACAGCCATTGGCTGTGATAGATAGATCTGATCGGAGTCACATGGGGGGGATGATCAATTCTGAAGGCAGGAGCATATGGAAGACAGGCATTGTGGGATTCTGGATAGTAAGGTGGTGATGTCTGGACCAGAGAGGTAGTTTTGTGTGTCGTCAGCATAAAAGTGATACTGAGAGCCATGGGACTCTATGAGCTGTCCCAGGCCGAAGGTGTAAATAGAGAAGGGCAGGGGTCCTAGGACAGAGCCTTGTGGGACACCAACAGAGAGGGAATGAGAGGAAGAGGTGGTGCGAGAGTGGGAGACGCTGAATGTCCGGTCTGTGAGGTATGATGTGATCCAGGAGAGGGCCAGGTCAGTGATGACAAGAGATGAAAGAGTTTGTAACAGAAGGGAGTGGTCGATGGTGTCAAAGGCAGAGGACAGGTCAAGGAGGAAGACAGTAATGTTTTTTGGTTTTGACTGTTAGCAGGTCGTTGGTGACTTTGGTAAGGGCAGTTTCAGTCGAGTGGTGGGGTCGGAAGCCAGATTGTAGGCGGTCAAAGAGACAGAATGGACATGTTGCTCAAGTAGCTTTGAGGCTTTGAGTGATATTGGGTGATAGCTGGACAAAGAAGATGGGTCAAGTGAAGGCTTTTTAAGGATGGGTTTAATGGTAGAGTGTTTAAAACCAGAGGGGAACACACCAGAGGTTAGTGATAGGTTGAAGAGATGAGTTAGGGCTGGGATGAACACTCTGGTGAGGTTAGGGATGAGGTGGGATGGGATTGGGTCAAGTGCGCAGGAGGTGAGATGTGATCTGGAGAGTAGGGTGGAAAGATGTTCTTCTATAATGGTAGAGAAGCAGGTTTTGGGAAAAGAGGACGGAGTAGTTGTGTAGAGGGGCTGAGGGGACTGTGCACTGAAGATTTCTCTAATGTTGATGATCTTTTGTTTGAAGTATGTGGCAAAGTCCTCAGCTTCTCTATAGCGCCCTACGGTGACACCATATGGCAGAGTACAAAAAGGATATAGCACCACAGTATGGAACCATAAGTGTCGCAGTAGAGGCTCCATGTACACGAAGATAACACAATCAATACATGTGTTATACGCCCACACATAAAGATATTTTTAATTTTACGAATTGGCAAAAAATGATAATAATCTCAGTATTTCGCGGCATTCGTAGTACGTGTTTTAGGTCGCATCAGACCGATATTTCAAAATCCATATCTTCAAACCACAATAATTATCAGATATTTATCAAGAAATTTAAAAAAAAACAATATTTGTCACCAGCAATGAAACTCATTGGGCCTTGAGGTCAGATGTGATTTCGTTATTACTGTGTATGCAGAGAGTGGTGGCAACCATCAAAAAACAAATAAACTAGTAAAAAAAAAAAACTTTAAAAATAATCAATTAACTTAAAAGGATCTTGTATCAACTAAAACATTATGTATATTATATAGTATATTATAAAATATATAGTAATATGGAGTAAAAATAAATAAATAAATGAATAAAAAGGTCACATTTCATACAAAAGTCAAGAGCAATAATGGACATCACAATATATATATATATATATATATATATATATATATATATATCATTTAAAAAATATTTAAACGATAATTTTAAATTTTATATATATTAATAAATTATTATGTCGGATTGTGCTGTAATTTTAGGATTTTAAACACTGTTTCCTTGAATATATAAAAGTAGTTTTAAATATATATATATATATATATATATATTATTTTATCATCATTAGGATTTCTAGAAGTCAGATTTAGAATGAAGACGCTCTGTCATACTGTCGTGAATTTTTTTTTTTTTAATGCAAGAACTGGCCTTACAAAAAATTCTAGACATTTACAGGTTTATAACTCAAACATCTAACCAAAAGTGATGATAATAATACTATAAGCATGAATAATATGAATACCAATAATAATAATAATAATAATAATATTATAAATAAGACTATAAATAAAAAGTATATAAATCGAGGTTACTGTGGGAACCTCCAAAGAAGATGCAAACCTGTCCTAATGGTAATAATATAAATAATATTATATTATTATATTATATTATTATTATATTATTATATATAATAATGATTATATTACTATAAATAAATTACATTAGTAAAAATCATAACAATACAAATATTAATAACAATACAAATGAGAATAAAAATACTAATATTGCAGTCAATAATATAACTAATAAATAGAAATACACTACATGTGAATAATGAAGAATATAGTTTTTAATATATTTTAATAATTACAATACTTGATGAAATCAATAACATAAAAAAATTAAAAATCATAAAAATGAAAATTAATAAATAAAAATGCAGCAGGTCAGCTGCACTCTAGTAAGGCTACTTTCACATTAGCAGCAACCTTCTCCGGCGGGTGAACAGCCTGCCGCATCCGTGCTGCCGCTAGTGCACCGTGCCGCCGGACATGTGGTAGTTTTATATGGTTTTGTCATCCATCAGAGGTGAGTTGACATCACCCTGCATGTGGATTTATTATTTACATTATGTGCTGCCGTTAATACATGAGCGCAGGTTCCTGCAAGACTCAATGCACAAGTGCTGCCCCCTGCACAGCATGGAAGTGGAGCCAACGTTTGGCATCCACTACTGCGCAAGCGCTACTTCCAGTACGGCATCGAAGCGGAGCTGATTTACGGATGAGCGTCTTGCACCACCCAAAAGCTGAATGCATCCCTCCCCCCGCAGGGCACCCCCTAAATGAACAGAGCAGTGGATCAGACATGTCTGTTCATCCCTATGGGACTGGCGGAGAGCTCAGTACAGCGCTTGGTATTTCGGGAATTCCCATAGAGATGAATGTGCGCATGCTCAACCTGCCGCTCTGTTCCTTTCAGGGGCCCCTCTTCTCATGATCAGTGTTGTTCCCAGCAGTAGGACCCCTAGTGATCCTATATCCTGTAGATAGGGGATAACTTGAAATTACCGAAATACCCCTTTAATAAGAGCTGAGATTACTAAGTTCTGCTCTTTGCAGCTCTCCAAACCGATACTAAATCATACTTTTTGACAATTATCTCAGGGAACATATTGAAATGTATTACTCTCAAGTTTCATTTCATATTATTAGGTGTTTTTGACCACGAGCGCCCCACGGCATACACCATTTGGCCCCTATATCAGGATGGTGCCCATAGCAGATTGTTACATTTAATTGTTCCATTTGTTACATTTTAATTTGTTGTATTTATTTATTTTTGTTTTATTGTTTCTTCCGCATTGACATTGAATACAATCTACCATTATATTCGTGTCAGCTCCTCACCTATTCCACCACTTGGATTGGCTGGAGTTGGGTAACCCTACACCCTCAATATACTGGTGGGTGAGCTGCCCCATCTGTACACAGGACATAGAGATGAATTCATGAAAGCTATCATTTTACTGGGACATTTAATATTTAAAAATAAATGAAATAATAAAATATCATCATAAATTAATTAATAATAATAAAAAATGTAGAAATATAAAAAAGTAACCTCTGGGTGGAGTGAATGTCTTATGCACTATGCATGTGTACTGGGTGTGTAACCACAGGAAGGCACAGTGTTACTCTCACCCTTGTGGTATAAAGCCCATTGTATCTCACTCGAGTTACGTTACATCGATGATGTCCCTCTACCACTCACCTGACCCTACGGGCAATGAATCCCAGCTGGATTACTACTATGATGACTATGACTACAATGAGACAGAAGAGAGATGCCAGTTTCAGGAGTTGCCTCATGCCCGTTGGATCCTGCCCACCCTCTACTCCATCTTTTTCCTGGTTGGGTTCTTGGGCAATGTGGTGGTGATCGCAATGGTCTCCAAGCGTAGCTCACGTCGCGCCGACACCTTTATCCTTAACCTCGCCATCTCCGACCTCCTCTTCGTCTTCACGGTGCCTCTGTGGGCCTCTTCTTCGGCAAGCGGTGGATACTGGCCCTTCGGAGTTTACCTATGCAAGGCTAGCGGATTCATCATAGCCGTCACCCGCTGCGCCAGCTCCTTTCTCATGGCCGTCATGAGCGCGGACCGATACGTTACCGTGATAAAGGGAAAGAAGATGCACCCGCTCCGAACACAGTCCTGCAGTCTTGGAGCCTGCTGCACCATCTGGGCCATTTCCATCCTTGTTGGATGCCCGTCGCTGGTGAGCAGAGATGTTGATAGCAGCAGTTCTGCCTGCATGGACTCCTATGAGAGGTCGTTCACTATACGATACAAAATGGTGCTTACCTTCCTCACCTTTGTCCTTCCTTTTGCTGTCGTCCTCTTCTGCTATTGCAGTATGGCCAAGTACTTGTGGAACTACTTTGGCAAGCAAGTGAGGGCAATGACGAGTGCAGGGAAGCCCCGGCGTGGGCACAGCTGGCTCCGTATTGTGTCCTGTGTGGTTGGGGCTTTTTGCTTGTCTTGGTTCCCTTTTAATGCTCTTAACACCGTCTTAGTGATCGACTATCAACTGGAGACTGGCATGCCTTGCTCCACGAAGGTAGCCATAGGCCAAGCCTTGAGTGCCGTGGCCGCTCTTGCCTTTGCCAACAGTTGCTCCAACCCACTCATTTACGCCCTTCTGGACTCCGGATTCAGGCGTCGGGCTCGACGGTCTTTGCCAGGGCTGTTCCTAATGTGTCGTTCAGTGTTGCCCATCCCAACCTGGACTGTGCCAACCACTAGCATGAGTATAGAGAGTACCAACACCTACACCGGCAACCGATGAACATTCCAGCCTATCATGACTATGGGGTCAAGAACTTTGGAGGCACTGAGAAAGATCTGCAACCAACAACCCTGGTTGAGATCTGCAGGGGCCAAGTGCCAGGTCTTGCCAGATTCAGACACTGGACACAGCGATGCCCCCTGGTGGTGAGATCATAACTGGACTATACTGTAAATGGCTTCATTGGACTGTGCATAGTTATATTTGCTAGCCGGGCTTCTTTGCACTTAGATGTAACATAGAAATATCAGACGCAAGATTGCATTGTGATTATATATAGAAATCTAAAAAATTACATCTACAGACATCCAGGATGCTGAGATATGAGGAGCTGTTTGATGTTGCCTTCCCCTTTAAGTGCTGCCTTATTTCTCCATATACACTTTTTGGACCACCAATGACCACACATTGCTTCCCATCATAGGCAACACATTGCTCAAGCAGCTCTACGGTCTGAGAAGCCCAGCAAACAGCTCCTCGTATCTCAGCTCCATGGTTTTCTATGGAACATAGGTGAAGATTAGGGATGTTTCACCCGAAGTCGATTCGCTCATCCCTAGTGAGGATATGCAGACACACATTTGGATATATGTTCTGTTGGTTGGGAATGACATAATCAAGGGTTATCTGATGTTACTTTGTAGCAACATCTTTTTTAAAAATTAAAAAGTAATTTACTTTAAACTGAATCTTTTATTATTATTATTATTATTACTATTATTATTATTATTATTATTATTATTATTACTATTATTATTATTATTATTATTATTATTATTATTATTATTATTATTATTATTATTATTATTATTACTATTATTATTATTATTATTATTACTACTACTATTATTATATATTTTTTTAAATTAAATAGTCCTGAATAATTTGGGGAAATTTTGCCCTTGTCGATTCAGGGCTCAGAAACAAGAAGAGACATTTGCAATATAAGTTATAAAGATCTTAGTACAATCTAACGTAATCTACTGTCCTCTGTTATCAGCCATGTCTAGCTAGGAGGCTGAAGGCAGGACAGGTGGATATAATCTATTGTCTTCTGGTATCAGTCCCCCCCCCTCCAAAAGATCATTACGTTTTCTTATGTCACGTATCTCCAGTGCTGAGAACCTCCAGGACCGAATCTTATAACGCTCCAACACTATTATAGCTGAAGGGTTTAGTCAGTCATCAGAGTAAGGCCTCGTTCACATATCTGTTTTTTACGGATGTGTGCCATCAGCATTTTTTAGCAGACAGCAGCATCCTGACCCATAGGAAATCTACGGTCTGTTCACATTTACTTTAAATTTTAAATTCCGGGCATCCGCAGAAAAACAGTGGAAGCGTGTCCTACTTTGATCTGTGTCCCAGACCGCACCCATGTAAGTCTATGGGTCTGTGAAAATCACGTACACCATATGAATGTCATCTGTGGTGCTTCCGTTTTTCACGGAAAACAGATAGAAAATGCTCTTGAAATTAATTTGCAGCTGAGCAACGTCCGTGAATTACGGATGACACACGGACCAACCACGGATCCTTCACGTATAAAACACATACGTGTTTTTTCATGGACGTGACACTGACACAAAAATGTGAACGAGGCCTAATATAGACGGTTCCATGAAATTTAAAGGGGGTTGTCCATAAGTGGACAAAAACTGGGACAGTCTACTAATGTACATTGGGACAAAAGTCATTTTTCCTTATTGGCAAAAATGGTCCAAAAAAATAACCAGACGTGCAAGAAAATCGTGCATGAAAAAGTACCGTATGTAGTGACAAGTGCCGTATGTTGGAGCATGCTCACTACAACCTAAAAAGCTACAAAACAATTAAAATGTATCGATTTTGAAAACTGTTTTGTTAATTTTCCTCTCTTTAAAGCTGGTGACCAGGTGCTTTATAAAGGATGACATGGAAGATTTAGCGGGCGTGCTCATGCCATGTTTCCGTTCCGTACCGGTTATTATATATACGCTGGACACATATTGAAGCGTTATTTTCAGCAGAGACGATACTAACTTTATGAGACGTGCACCAAATGTTACAACGTTGGTTGAGCATGAGCGCAATATGTGGAGCCTGATCACTACAGCCTCAGATGTTGCAAAATAAATGAAGTGTTACGTTTAGGATATTTTGTTTCTTTAGAAAATGTATCTGTTTTTTGACACAATATAAGAGCTCACACACACGACCTTACATATTTTGCGGTACGGAACAGCCGGGCCCCTAATAGAACAGTCCTATCCTTGTCCGTAATGCGGATAATAATAGGACATGTTCTATTTGTTTGCGGAATGGAAATACGGACATACGAAAATGTAACTTCTGTTTTTTCGCAGACCCATTGAAAGGAATGGTTCCACATATGATCTCCAAAAAAACCGGAACGGACAAGGAAAGAAAATACGTTTGTGTGCATGAGCCCTAAAGATGCCAGACAGGTGGACATTGCTTGTTTCAGTGCAGCTCCCCATATGGATGTAGCCCAGCCAATAGTTCTCCTATGTCTGTGGTCCTCAAGACCGACAACCAAATGATAGCATAGTGGAGACTATGTACAACGCCAAATATTGCGTGTTTGATCAGCTCGACCTCAGTGACAGCTGCAGATGTGACTTAATGGAGGTGCTGGGTTATTTTAGCTGTATTTGTAATTGTAGCAGAGCTGAATTTGCCATCTTTGAGATGCAAAGTTTGAGTTTTCTAGAATCTCTCCAACCTTTGAGAATAAGGTCGGCTTGCCTGCTGCCCCAAAGGAATCCCTAAAATATGACGTATGAATGGGTAAAAGGTTAGAACTGGTTAGTAAAACTTTACCTGGATTCCTCTGAGAAAGACGTGAAGTGGAGGAAAAGCTGGAAGGAATAAATATAAGGAAGTGGAGGTGAAATAATCCGGGCTGGAGGATTCCTGGCTGGTAGTATTGGCTGCAGGTCACAGCTGACGTCCTAGGCAATCCCCAACTGGTGGTCCTGACTGGTGGAGTTCTGACTGGTGGTCCTGACTGGTGGAGTTCTGACTGGTGGTCCTGACTGGAAAAGTTCTGACTGGTGGTCCTGACTTGAAAAGTTCTGATTGTTGGTCCTGAATGATGGAGTTCTGTCTGGTGGTCCTGATTGGTAGAGTTCCGACTGGTGGTCATGACTGGTAGAGTTCCGACTGGTGGTCATGACTGGTGGAGTTCTGGCTAGTGGTCTTAACAGATGGAGTCCTGACTGGTTATCCTGAATCATGGGGTGCTAGTTGGTGGCCCTGACTGGTGGAGTTTTCATCGGTGGGCCTCACTGGTGGGGTCCTTTACTGTTGGTCCTGACTGGTGCAGTTCCGATTGTTGGTCCGGAATGATGGAGTTCTGTCTGGTGGTCCAGACTGTTGGAGGTCTGGATAGTGGTCTTAACTGGTGGAGTCCTGACGGTTATCCTGAATCATGGGGTGCTAGTTGGTAGTCCTCAGTGGTGGTGTACTGGCTAGTGAAGTTTTGGCTGGTGGTCCTCACTGGTTGTGTCCTGGCTGGTGGTCCTCACTGGTTGTGTCCTGGCTGGTGGTCCTCACTGGTTGTGTCCTGGCTGGTGGTCCTCACTGGTTGTGTCCTGGCTGGTGGTCCTCACTGGTTGTGTCCTGGCTGGTAAGGTTGTGGCTGGTGGTCATAGCTGGTGGCCGAGGTTGGGTGGCAGAGTCCTGGATGGCAGGTCACTACCAGTTGTATCCACTATGATCTACAAATCTGAATTTTCTCACATTACTATGATCCCCACCTCTCGTCTCAGGCTGGTGAGAACCCGACCTCTATGTCACCCTGAGTGACTCATCCGACGATGGTGACAAGAAGTTTCACCGGTTCTTAGTTTTACTCAACTTCTGTCTCTGCCACCCGATGATGGGTAAAACGGCTTCATTCTCACATTGCGGAAAACGGTAACTCAGAGCAAAACCACTGAACTCTTGATGGCACCGGCCATGACATTCTCACCATACCCACAGATGTCTACTGGGCCAACTATGGAAAGTGCAGCATCTACTCAGCAGATTTATGAGGGTCTTGTCAGGATGGTCCTGTCTGTGATTTCATCTATAGTGGGATGGTGGTGCACTCTTACTTATCCCAGATAGATAGATAGATAGATAGATAGATAGATAGATAGATAGATATAGATATAGATAGATAGATAGATAGATAGATAGATAGATAGATAGATAGATAGAAGATAGATAGATAGATAGATAGATAGATAGATAGATAGATAGATAGATAGATAGATAGATAGATAGATAGATAGATAGATAGATAGATAGATAGATAGATAGATAGATAGATAGATAGATAGATAGATAGATAGATAGATAGATAGATAGATAGATAGATAGATAGATAGATAGATAGATAGATAGATAGATAGATAGATAGATAGATAGATAGATAGATAGATAGATAGATAGATAGATAGATAGATAGATAGATAGATAGATAGATAGATAGATAGATAGATAGATAGATAGATAGATAGATAGATAGATAGATAGATAGATAGATAGATAGATAGATAGATAGATAGATAGATAGATAGATAGATAGATAGATAGATAGATAGATAGATAGATAGATAGATAGATAGATAGATAGATAGATAGATAGATAGATAGATAGATAGATAGATAGATAGATAGATAGATAGATAGATAGATAGATAGATAGATAGATAGATAGATAGATAGATAGATAGATAGATAGATAGATAGATAGATAGATAGATAGATAGATAGATAGATAGATAGATAGATAGATAGATAGATAGATAGATAGATAGATAGATAGATAGATAGATAGATAGATAGATAGATAGATAGATAGATAGATAGATAGATAGATAGATAGATAGATAGATAGATAGATAGATAGATAGATAGATAGATAATAGATAGGAGATAGATAGATAGGAGATAGATAGATAGATAGATAGATAGATAGATAGATAGATAGATAGATAGATAGATATAGATAGATAGATAGATAGATAGACAGATAGATAGATATGAGATACATATACACAGGGCAGTCTGTCATATACAATGTATATAATGAGTCACTTTCCACCATTACTCTCAGACAGTGATAAAGTCCGCTCCTGGTCTTCTCAGTTGTGGTTTTGGTCAGTAGCAGCAGAGCCATTTCCTCCCCCCTCCCCAGTACCTCCCCCCTCCTCCCCAGTACATCCCCCCCTCCCCAGTACCTCCCCCCCCCCCCCCCCGTAATGCTACCCCCTTCCCCGCACTGATAATTGGAGGGATCTCTTAGTTCTGCATTTTACAAACTGACAGTGAAGGATGTGGCTTAGACAGAAACCTCAGGTGTAGTCACTGCGGGGGCAACGTGACAGAATATGTACAAAGATGAAAAGTTTATCATCAAGGACGAGTCTGGCGGTGTACTGACACTGACACTGAGTCATGTCCCCATGCCCTGACATTGCTATAGGTTACTAGTACTACATCTGCCTATAGTAACAAGAGGCAACACAAAACATATTACATAGTTACACAAATAATGAAAAAAGAGTAGTTTCAGCTCCTCAATGAGTTAAAGGGGCTGTGTCACTTCAGCAAATAGCATTTATCATGTACAAGGCACTTACTAATGTATTGTGATTCTCCATATTGCTTCCTTTGCTGGCTGGATTCATTTTCCCATCACATTATACACTGCTCGTTTCCATGGTTACAGCCACCCTGCAATCCATCAGTGGTGGTCGTGCTTGCACACTATAGGAAAAAACAATGGCCTCTCAGGTGGCTGAGACCATGGGAGCTCACATAGGCAGGTGTTTTTTCCTATAGTGTGCAAGCCACTCTCTATTCATGTCTATGGGACTGCCAAAAATCACCGAGTGAGGTCACTTGACTATTTTTGGAACTCCTATTGAATGAATAGCACGTCCCTGTAAGTCCAGGTTGCAGAGGGGGAACAAGCACCTATAAGACATTGGTAGCATATTCTAGCAATATACCGCCAATGTCTCAAATGAGAGAAAAACCCTTTAACCCTTTAATGACCGGGATATTTAAATTTTATTTTTTTTTCATTTTCATTTTTTTACTCCCAGCCTTCCCAAAGCCATAACTTTTTTATTTTTCTATTCACATAGCTGTATTAGGGCTTGTTTTTTTTTGGCAGGACAAGCTGTACTTTCTAATGGCACCATTTACAGTTTCATACTATGTAGTGGGAAGCAGGAAAAAAAAACAAATGGGATGCAATTATTAAAAAAAAAACACAATTCCGGGTTTATGGATTTTGTTTTTAATGTGTTTCCTAGGCAGTAAAAGTGACCTTTAACTTTCATTCTCTGGGTCAATACTATTACAGTAATACTAAATACGTTTTTTTTTTTTTTTTTTTTAATGCTGGAATGAAAAAACTTTGGAAAAAACTTATTTTTTCTTTGCATCACCATATTCTTACCCCCATAACTTTTTTATTTTTATGTGTTTGGAGCTGTGTGAGGGCTCATTTTTTGTGGGGAGATCTGTACTTTTCATTCACACCATTCATGAAAAGTAAGACTACATATGGAGTGTTGCCATGTTCAGGAGAAAATGCTTAACACAGTTTGTGCTTTCTCTCATGTTGCCCCTTGTGAAAATGAATAATGGGGAGCTTATGTAACATTTAGTTGGAAGAAATGAAAAATTTCATTTTCACAGCCATTTCCACACAACAGTGTTTCTATATTCTAATAAAAATCTATGGGGTTAGTGGTCAGTACACCCCTCAATAAATTTCTTGAGGGGTGTAGTTTCCAAAATGGGGTCACTCTTTGGGGGTTTCTACTGTAGGGGTATCTTTGTGTGCCTTCAAATGTAACATGTCGCCCACAAACCATTCAAGCAAAATTCTCCAAAAACCATATTGCGCTCCTTTCCTTCTGAGCCCTGCCGTGTTCCCTTACAGCAGCTTATGACCACACATG
This sequence comes from Rhinella marina, assembly GCA_900303285.1. NCBI lineage: Eukaryota > Metazoa > Chordata > Amphibia > Anura > Bufonidae > Rhinella > Rhinella marina. The sequence goes on along the minus strand of ONZH01025517.1, from coordinate 41,989 downwards.
GAGTGTTTCTATAAACTGCAGAATCAGGATAATAAATATTGAGGTTTGCTTGGCTGTTAACCCTTTCTGCCTTACAGGAAAAATGGATTCAAATGTAAAAACTGCAAAAAAAAAGTGAAATCTTGCCTTCATTTTCCCTTACTTCTTGTGAAACATGTAAAGGTTTTGAATAACTTGAGGGTGTAGTTTCTAAAATGGGGTCATTTATAGGTGGTTTCTACTACGTAATCCCCACAAAGTGACTTCAAAACTCAACTGGTCCTTAAAAAAGTGGATTTTGGAAATTTCCCCCAAAAATTAAAAATTTGCTTCTAAACATCTAAGCCTTCTACTGTCCCAAAAAATTAAGATGACATTAAACAAGATGATGCAAACATAAAGTAAGCATATGATTCTTGTTAATTAATAATTACTTTATGAGGTGTCACTATCTGTCTTAAAAGCAGAGAAATTCAAATTTACAAAATAACTAATTTTTCCAAATTTTCAGTAAATTTGGGATTTTCTTTTATAAATAATGGTAAAACATATCAACTCAAATTTACCATTAACATAAAGTTCATTGCGTCATGAGAAAACAGTCTCAGAATGGCTTGGATAAGTAAAAACGTTCCAAAGTTCTCTGTCAGGAAGGAGAAAAATGGCCTGAAGGGGTTAAAATAAAATAAATAAACAATAAAAAATCACAGGAATCACCACGTCCCAAAATGCCTGTACTATTAAAATATAAATTATTCACACCATATGGCGAAGGGCGTAATGTATAAAAATCAAAATGGCCCATTCGCCTTTTTTTTTTTTTGTGCTTCACCTCCCCAAAATATTTAATAAAAAGTGATCAAAAAGTCATAAACACCCAAAGGTCATGGTGGTCAGAATATGGCGAGGAGAAAAAGGAAAAAAACATTTTTTTCAAAAGTTTTTTTTAGTGTTTTTCAGTAATAAAACTACATCCTATACAAAATTAAATGGTGCCATTAGAAAGTGTGACAAGCCTTCATATGTGTAGGTTAATGGAAAAATAAAAAAGTTATGGCTCCGGAATGGCAGAGAGTGAAAAAGAAAAACACAAAAATGGAAAATCCTCTGGGCTGAAAGATTAAGATTTAAAGATTAAAGGGGCTTTCCCACAAAAATATTCTGCAGTTTTCATACCAGCTCCTGGGTCTGAATTCCTTTGTAATTGCATGTAATTAAAAATGTATTATAGCTACTGAGTTATTCAATGAAATCTATCTGTATAGCGCCACCTGCTGTTTGCTCTTTTTTTAATTTACATGTCCTGCTCACTGACATGGAAGCACATGCTCAATTCCTTCAACTGCCATCAGCTGCTTGCAGAAAGGACACAACCCAGAGAAAGGACACACCCCTGAGAAAGGACACACCCCCGAGAAAGGACACACACAGTTTCTGACAAATTTACAAATTTGTTTTAGTAAGCAGAAGAAATTTTAATTGAAAGAAAAAATTGTAAAAAAAAAGTCACCTGCTTCATTCGACTTCTGTGTCGGGAAAAATGGAACAGGTGCATAAAAAATAAGGCGCTCGTGCTGAACATTTTTCAACGTATTTAGAGCAGACTACTGTGATATGTTCTCCTGCAGCACATCACATATTAGAAAGCTGTCTGCCTGCAGTCACCACTAGGGGGAGCTCAGTGGATAAGGAGTTTATATAAAGCAATGGAAGCTATAATAATGTATTTGCACTGAGCTCCCCCTGGTGGAGGCTGCGTAAAAATGCGGTGTTTTCACTTCCGAAGGGAAGGAGATCAGTGCCGCAGTATTAGGACCCCAAACAAGGTTGTTAGGAGCAGTAAGAGACTCAGTGCATCAACCATGAGCCCTAAAGAATATAAATCAAAGTACAGTAAAATGTCACCAGCAGCCGACCTGCATGCTGATGGTTTCCAGGAAATATTGCTCACAGTGAAACAAACTGGAAAATAATGAAGATACAGTGTAGAAGATATGGATGACTATAGGATCAGGTTACTGAGAGGTGGAGCCCCCAAAATTCAACCCAACACATTCATCTACTGATCAGTCATCTGTACTGCAGCTGGTACACGTACACCAGTATATTCCCAGTAAAACCACAGCAGAAATACCCCAGTGACTGGTGTAACAGAAGCGTCTCACTGTCACTAATCAGCAGGCAAAAGTACAAAACTCTGAACCCAAAATAATGACTTCATGTAGACAAAGCACGTCTGCAAACAGAGGCCCCCCATTGTATTAATCAGGGTGCCCCCATAATATCAGTCAGGGTGTTCCCACACACAGCGATAGCCAGGCACCTTCAATAAGGTCAGCTACTTTTAGAGTGCCCCCATAATATCAGTCAGGGTGCTTCCATAGACAGTGACAGGGCCGGAGACACCCAATAAGATCAGCCAGTGTGCCCCCATAATATCAGTCAGGGTGCTTCCATGATAGCCAGGGTGCTCCCACACACAGCGATAGCCAGAGACCATCAATAAGGTCAGCTACTCTTAGAGTGCCCCCATAATATCAGCCAGGGTACTTCTTAGACAGTGACAGGACCAGCGACCCCCCCCTCCCCACCACCCAATAAACAACAGCCAGAGTGCCCCCATAAAATCAGCCAGGGTGTCCCTATAAAAAGCGATATCCAGAAACCCTCAACAAGGACAGCTAGAGAGCCTCCATAACATCAGCCAGGTTAATCCCATAGACAGTGACAGTGCCAGAGACCCCCAATAAGAACATCCAGAGTGCCCCCATAAATTCAGCCAGGGAGCCCTAATAAAATCAGCCAAGGTGCCCCCAGTCTGCCCCAGAGATAGCAATAGCCAGAATGCTCATAGAATGACAACCAGATCGTCTACATAACGGCAACCAGAGTATCCCCATAATATCAGCTAGTGTTACCACAAATAGTGAAAACCAGAGTGCCTCCACTATGAGAGCCAGAGAGCCTCCACAGACAGTAACATGCTGAGTGCCCCATAAGGACGTCCAGAGCGTCCCACATTTTAGGGATAACCAGTAAGCCTGCCAAAATGGCAATACATTGAAAGCCACAGTACCCCCACAATGAAAGAACTGGAGTGCCTCCACAGGCAGTGACCAGTCAGGTCTGGTATTCTCTATGTATCAGTCAGGCTTTCTCTACAGGTGGGAGAGGGAAGCGGGACTCACAGGCTTTCTCTATGGGTTGAGGAGGAAGCAGGCTTTCAATATGAGTCCTGGCAGCAGTGTATCGGCGTTTGGTAATTAAAGGGGTTCTCCCATGATTAATGTAAAAAAATGAAAATCAGACATCATATAGCACATGTGCAGTGTCCTGAAGCAGGGGTATTTTGAAGTCTGGACATTTGTGGACATTTGCCCCTATGCAAAGTCATCAACTGCTTACTTTAATGCACTTTAAAGGATTAACTTGCATTGACTTATACTGTTTAATGCTGTGTAACTGCTTCTCAGGTTTGCTGTGATATATATCCTGTTCTTTTGCACTGTGTTTGCACAGCACTGTGAAAAGGGTTAATGAATACTGAGAGACTTTTGGGACTTTCTAGCTATCATAAGGTTTAAAGAGGAGCATGCTTTGGAGGGAAAAGGCCAGACTTGTTTACCACCAAACCCAGACAGAATGACCTTGTGAATGTCTAGTTTAGCTCTATTATTATGTCTGAAAACTTGTTTTTGTTTGGAAAAGCTGCTGTGTGATTGCCATGGAGTATTATTGAAGGTCTAATGTAAGTCTATGAGAGTCGGAAAGTGTTACAATGTATCTGTTTATTCTGTGCTTCACCACTCCACTCCTCCCACTAGAAGGTTCTAGTCTAGCTAAAACCGTATATAAGGAGAGCAGTCAGAGCCCCTAGTATTTTGTAGTTGGGGAACAGTGCTTGGAGGGGGAGACTCTGCCAGACCACTGGGTGACCAGAAGAAGACGCTGAGACAGGGATATTCTGCCACAGACCCTTGACCAGGGTACCAGCCTTCTGAGAGAGAGATGGACAGCTAGCTCAGGCCTTTCCTCAGGGAGGAGACTGGAGAAGCCGGCCCTATGCCTCGCCTGTATTGTTTTGCACTTGCATTCCTCCAGTAAAGAAGCCACTGGTTACTGCAGACCCTGACTCTCTGGTCCGGGGTACTCAGCATAGCATTGGGGACACCTTAAACCCAGCCACTGCAGATGACAATCTCTTTCTAACAAAGCTAGAACCAGCCCTGTACCTCACATGGATCCAGAGATCTCCTCATTCATTGCTCTATATCAATCTGGCATCTCAGGGGGTGTGGCTTTTCTGCTTCAGCTCAGGAGGCGTGTCCATGCGCTCCCTATCACAGCTCAGGAGGCGTGTCTATGCTCCACCTATCACAGTTCAGGAAGCATGTCTCAGCTCTCCCTATCACAGCTCAGGAGGCGTGTCTATGCTCCACCTATCACAACTCAGGAGGTGTGTCTATGCTCCACCTATCACAGCTCAGGAGGCAGATGAAGGATGTAACTGAGCATGTGCGGCCTTCTCAGTGAGACGGACAAAGAAATAACAAGAACAAACAGCAGGTGGCGCTATACAGATAGATTTTATTGAATAACTCAGTAGCTATACAAATTTTTTTATTATATGCAATTATAAAAGTATTCGGATCCTGGTGCTGGTTAGAAAATTGTAGAATATTTTTCATGGGATTACCCCTTTAAACAGTGAATGAAATCAGAGAGCACTACATATTCTGGAGCCCAGCCTCTCCCTCTCCATCTGATGTTTTCCTACAAAGCACTATGGTCTATAAAAAGGCAATTAAGGGTATTTTTCTGATCCTTATCCTCCGCGTGTCTCCTGATCTGGTGTAATAACAGATGGTGCACGCAGCTTCTTCAGTCACCCTGAGGTTTATCTAACGAGGGCACATTCCTGCCCAGATCTTTAATTAGCACAAACCATCGGTTATGAACCTTCAGCTCGTTTGACATTTCAGCTACTTTTATGTGCATCACTAGACATGGCCGCCACCAGTGCCATAGTCTTCATCATTACAGGCAGCTTCATGTAATTAATGAAAAATTCTGCAACTTTCCAATATAACTTTATTTCAGCAATATCTCTGCTTGCTGTCAGCTAATGGGGGAACACTTATTTACATTTGGAGGATGAAAACCTGCAAAGCCCTTCCTGGTCACAATAATCTGTGAGCTTTACAGCTTAAAGGCTATGGACACCTTTGGGAACAATTTTTTATTATTGCATTGTACTTATTCACACCTCCCAACTTTCTAAACAAACAAAGAGGGACACATCGTACGAAGCGCGCCGCGGCAAATTTTTTTCTGCACAAGGCCAACTCTGCCTAAAACAACCATGCACCTAATCCCAACCAGTCTCCTTAACGCCCCACGTAGTAGTTATTTCCCCTTCATGCCACAACACAGTATTTATGCCCACATTGTGCCCCCTCACAGAATTATGACCAGCTGTGCCCCCAGTAATATGTCCAGTTATGTGCCCCCAGTAGTATGCCCTGTTATGTGCCCCCAGTAATATGTCCAGTTATGTGCCCCCAGTAGTATGCCCTGTTATGTGCCCCCAGTAATATGCCCTGTTATGTGCCCCCAGTAATATGTCCAGTTATGTGCCCCCAGTAATATGCCCTGTTATGTGCCCCCAATAATATTCCCAGTTATGTGCCCCCAGTAGTATGTCCAGTTATGTGCCCCCTGTAGTATGCCCTGTTATGTGCCCCCAGTAATATGCCCACATTGTGCTCCCAGTAATATGCCCACATTGTGCCACTCACAGAAAGAAAAAAATATATACACCACAAACTTAGGGCTCATGCACACGACCGGTGCCGATCTGTGCCCATTTTGCGGCCAACATTTGGCGGGTCCGCAATACATGGGCTCTGGCCGTGTGCAGCCCGCATCACTGATCGCAGATCCATTCACTTAGTAGATAAAATGAGAATGCTTGACCTGGGAGAAAATGTCTGTATGTGGGTAAGTAACTGGCTCAGTGATAGAAAACAGAGGGTGGTTATTAATGGTACATACTCAGATTGGGTCACTGTCACTAGTGGGGTACCACAGGGGTCAGTATTGGGCCCTATTCTCTTCAATATATTTATTAATGATCTTGTAGAAGGCTTGCACAGTAAAATATTAATTTTTGCAGACGACACTAAACTGTGTAAAGTAATTAACACGGAAGATGAAAGTACACTGTATATATACTACAGAAGATGGTATACTGTATATACACTACAGAGGACAGTATACTGTATATATACTACAGAGGACAGTATACTGTATATATACTACAGAGGACAGTATACTGTATATACAGTCATGGCCAAAAGTTTTGAGAATGATACAAATATTAATTTTTACAAAGTCTACTGCTTCAGTTTTTATAATGGCAATTTGCATATACTCCAGAATGTTATAAAGAGTGATCAGCTTAACAGCAATTACTTGCAAAGTTAATATTTGCCTAGAAAATGAACTTTATCCCCCAAAACACATTTCAACATCATTGCAGCCCTGCCCTTAAAAGGACCAGCTAACATCGTTTCAGTGATTGCTCCATTAACACAGGTGTGGGTGTTGATGAGGACAGGGCTGGAGATCAATCTGTCATGATTAAGTAAGAATGACACCACTGGACACTTTAAAAGGAGACTGGTGCTTGGCATCATTGTTTCTCTTCTGTTAACCATGGTTATCTCTAAAGAAACACGTGCAATCATCATTGCACTGCACAAAAATGGCCTAACAGGGAAGAGTATCGCAGCTAGAAAGATTGCACCTCAGTCAACAATCTATTGCATCATCAAGAACTTCAAGGAGAGAGGTGCCATTGTTGCCAAAAAGGCTCCAGGGCGCCCAAGAAAGACCAGCAAGCGCCAGGACCGTCTCTTAAAAGTGTTTCAGCTGCGGGATCGGGCTACCAGCAGTGCAGAGCTTGCTCAGGAATGGCAGCAGGCAGGTGTGAGTGCATCTGCACGCATTGTGAGGTGGAGACTCTTGGAGCAAGGCCTGGTCTCAAGGAAGGCAGCAAAGAAGCCACTTCTCTCCAGAAAAAACATCAGGGACAGACTGATATTCCGCAAAAGGTACAGGGAGTGGACTGCTGAGGACTGGGGTGAAGTCATTTTCTCTGATGAATCCCCTTTTCGATTGTTTGGGACATCTGGAAAACAGCTTATTCGGAGAAGACGAGGTGAGCGCTACCACCAGTCTTGTCTCATGCCAACTGTAAAGCATCCTGAAACCATTCATGTGTGGGGTTGCTTCTCAGCCAAGGGAATCGGCTCTCTCACAGTCTTGCCTAAAAACACAGCCATGAATAAAGAATGGTACCAGAATGTCCTCCGAGAGCAACTTCTCCCAACCGTCCAAGAGCAGTTTGGCGATCAACAATGCTTTTTCCAGCACGATGGAGCACCTTGCCATAAAGCAAAGGTGGTAACTAAATGGCTCAGGGAACAAAACATAGAGATTTTGGGTCCATGGCCTGGAAACTCCCCAGATCTTAATCCCATTGAGAACTTGTGGTCAATCATCAAGAGACGGGTGGACAAACAAAAACCTACAAATTCTGACAAAATGCAAGCATTGATTGTGCAAGAATGGACTGCTATCAGTCAGGATTTGGTCCAGAAGTTGATTGAGAGCATGCCAGGGAGAATTGCAGAGGTCCTGAAGAAGAAGGGTCAACACTGCAAATATTGACTTGCTGCATTAACTCATTCTAACTGTCAATATAAGCTTTTGTTACTCATAATATGATTGCAATTATATTTCTGTATGTGATAAAAACATCTGACAAACACACATAAAAACCAGAGGGCAGCAGATCATGTGAAAATAGAAGATTTGTGTCATTCTCAAAACTTTTGGCCATGACTGTATACTACAGAGGACAGTATACTATATATATACTACAGAGGACAGTATACTGTATATACACTACAGAGGAGAGTACACTGCTACAGATGGATCTGGATAGATTGGAGGCTTGGGCAGAGAAGTGGCAGATGAGGTTTAACACTGACAAATGTAAGGTTATGCATATGGGAAGGAATAATGCAAGTCACCAGTACATACTAAATGGTAAAACACTGGGTAACTCTGACATGGAAAAGGACCTAGGAATTTTAGTAAACAGCAAACTAAGCTATAGAAACCAGTGTCAGACAGCTGCTGCCAAGGCCAATAAGATAATGGGTTTCCTCAAAAGAGGCATAGATGGCCGTGATGAGAACATAGTCCTGCCACTTTACACATCACTAGTCAGACCACACATGGAGGACTGTGTACAGTTCTGGGCTCCTGTGAACAAGGCAGACATAGCAGAGCTGGAGAGGGTTCAGAGGAGGGCAACTAAAGTAATAACTGGAATGGGTGGACTACAGTACCCAGAAAGATTATCAAAATTAGGGTTATTCACTTTAGAAAAAAGACGACTGAGGGGAGATGTAATAACAATGTATAAATATATCAGAGGTCAGTACGGAGATCTCTCCCATCATCTATTTATCCCCAGGACTGTGACTGTGACGAGGGGACATCCTCTGCGTCTGGAGGAAAGAAGGTTTGTACACAAACATAGAAGAGGATTCTTTACGGTAAGAGCAGTGAGACTATGGAACTCTCTCCCTGAGGAGGTGGTGATGGTAAGTTCACTATAAGAGATCAGGAGGGGCCTGGATGTATTTCTGGAGGTAATAATATTACAGGTTATAGTTACTAGAGAGGGGTCGTTGATCCAGGGAGTTATTCTGATGTCTGATTGGAGTCGGGAAGGAATTTTTTCCCCTAAAATGGGGAAAATCGGCTTCTACCTCACAGGGGTTTTTTGCCTTCCTCTGAATCAACTTGCAGGATAACAGGCCAAACTGGATGGACGGAGGGATTTTTGGCCTTATAAACTATGTTACTATGATACATTGTAACAAACCAAATATGGATTTCCATTTGACTTTTAGTCTCCATATAGTCTTATCTTTATGTTGAATAAAATCGCATCCTTCTGAGGCTGCAGATACTTGGTAGAAGCTTCATCTTCTCCTAGAGATCTGGACAGAAAGAAAGGAGCTACATGTGAGTCACTTACCTGCTGCCTGACAGTGAAGAGGAGCTCTGTGCAGCAGGTAAGTATGAGTGTAATGTATGGATTTAATGGGGGGCACTATGATGGCAGTGTGTCTTGTCCTGTTATGGGAGCATTGGGGCTAACAATGATTGGAGGGCATTCAGGCTGGCATTACATTGGGGCATTCTGCTTGGCACTTTTACAGGGCTCTTTTTTTCTCTTATAGGAGAGCTGGCTCCATTGTGTGGGCACTATGCATACCTCTCCTATAGGACCACAGTAAATGGTACTATTATGTGGGCACTATGTCTGCCTCTCTTATAGGAGCACAGTAGGTGGTACTATTATGTGGGCACTATGTCTGCCTCTCTTATAGGAGCACAGTAGGTGGTACTGTTATGTGGGCACTATGTCTGCCCTGGAGACTATTCCAGAGGGGGTATCATTCAGCTCCACTGACAGCCTTAATCCCTTGGCTGGTCTGACCGCACTGCAAACAAGTGCAAAGACCAGTTATATCTAAGATTACGAATGATACCGCCATGTAGTGCGCTCTATTGATTTAGTTATGACGGCTATATTACAGAATCTGTGGAAGGGTAATAACATTATCCTCACGGCACCAAAATGGAGTTATATGTGATCAGTGATCCTACTGATAGCGTCATCCGGTTGCCAGGCAACGGGACACTTCTTAACCCCCGGCTCCCGGTCTTTTCCATGGCCCTGCCTCTGTTGCTGAGCCCACAAAATGGTGTAAAGGAAAGCTGGTGTACTTGCCCATAGCAACCAATCAGATTCCACCTTTTATTTTTCAGAGCTAGTATGGAAAATGAAAGGATCAATCGGATTGGTTGCTAGGGGCAACTAAACCAGTTTACCTTTGTACCACTTTTGATAAATCTTCCCCAGTTTGTGGAATTAATATTGTACATGGTGTTTCTTTATACAGCAGTTTTGATGAGATTTGTGCTGTAGTAAGAGATGGTGCTGCCACTTACTGACATTGGTCCATGAGCCAGAAAGGCAAATTGTCTGCTAGTTACACCAGTTTTTGTAGTACATTATAGTACCCCACGCAAGATAATGCAGTGATGTCAGTGTCTCATCAACAGAGCAAGGCCATACTAGACCTCCTAGAATATTATTACCCTCTACCATCCTAGACCTCCTGGGATATTATCACCCTTTACCACCCCTACCCCTTTACCACCCCTACCACCACCGTCACTACCTTAGACACCATGAATGTTACCACTAAAGCCGGCCATAAACAATAAATAAATGTAACCAAACTTGAAAATACTACAGGTCCCACTGACCATCTAATAGGTATGGGAGCCTTAAAACTCTCCATTGATGGCAGGATTCTTTTTTTCGAATACCAGGAATGTGTTATGATAGCGGCCCATGCCCACCGCTCCCCACTTCTCAGAGTGGGCACAGGTGCCAGCTCTTTTCCCCCACTCTCCATGTTGCTGTGTCAGTGGTCCAGACCGACATGCCCTCCTCTGCCCACCCGCAGTGGGTCCAGCCGCTAGAGTCCTATGTAGCCTCCTCTTTTGCAAGACATGGCTTGCGCTCTGAAGTGCACGCCACACACTCCCTGGCTGTTAAAGAGCTAGCATACTAGAGTCCTTAGCAGAGGCGTAGCTAGAGGTTCAGCACAGGGGGGGGCGAAACATACTTGAGTGGGCCCCCCACTTGGCTTCCCAAACGCACGTTTCCAACTTCACAGGCACATACTACTAGTTGTGGTTATAATATTGTATTAGAAAGATGACTATATAAACTGCTAGATCATCTATGCTGTTAAGTACAGTACAATAGACTTTCTACCTACCCTACTCTAAATACTCTACCATATAATGCAGTAAAATATAGGAGTAATAGGATTAAAAAACAACGGGACTCCTATGTTAAAGGAAACCTGTCCCCAGTTTTTACATCACTAAACTAACAGTCCCCTGCCCCCATCAGACCTCAGATCATCAGAATGTGCCCCATCAGACCTCGGATCAGCCTACTGTGCCCCCATCAGACCTCACATCAGCCTACTGTGCCCCCATCAGACCTCAGATCAGCATATTGTGCCCCATCAGACCTCAGATCAGCATATTGTGCCCCCATCAGACCTCAGAACAGCAGAATGTGCCCCCATCAGACCTCACATCAGCCTACTGTGCCCCCATCAGACCTCAGATCAGAGTATTGTGCCCCCCACCAGACCTCAGATCAGCGTATTGTGGCCCCCATCAGACCTCAGATCAGCGTATTGTGCCCCCATCAGACCTCAGATCAACAGAATGTGCCCCCACCAGACCTCAGATCAACAGAATGTGCCCCAATCAGACCTCAGATCAGCCTACTGTGCCCCCATCAGACCTCACATCAGCGTATTGTGCCCCATCAGACCTCAGATCAGCATATTGTGCCCCCATCAGACCTCAATCAGCAGAATGTGCCCCCATCAGACCTCAGATCAGCGTATTGTGCCCCATCAGACCTCAGATCAGCAGAATATGCCCCCATCAGACCTCACATAAGCCTACTGTGCCCCCATCAGACCTCAGATCAGCGTATTGTGCCCCATCAGACCCCAGATTGTGGCCCCCATCAGATCTCACATCAGCCTACTGTGCCCCCATCAGACCTCACATCAGCGTATGGTGCCCCCATCAGACCTCAGATCAGCGTATTGTACCCCATCAGACCTCAGATCAGCAGAATGTGCCCCCATTAGTCCTCACATCAGCCTACTGTGCCCCCATCAGACCTCAGATCAGCGTATTGTGCCCCCATCAGACCTCAGATCAACAGAATGTGCCCCCATCAGACCTCAGATCAGCCTACTGTGCCCCCAACAGACCTCAGATCAGCGTATTGTGCCCCATCAGACCTCAGATCAGCATATTGTGCCCCCATCAGACCTCAGATCAGCAGAATGTGCCCCCATCAGACCTCAGATCAGCGTATTGTGCCCCATCAGACCTCAGATCAGCGTATTGTGCCCCATCAGACCTCAGATCAGCGTATTGTGCCCCCATCAGACCTCAGATCAGCATATTGTGCCCCCATCAGACCTCAGATCAGCAGAATGTGCCCCCATCAGACCTCACATCAGCCTACTGTGCCCCATCAGACTTCAGATCAGCGTATTGTGCCCCCCACCAGACCTCAGATCAGCGTATTGTGCCCCCATCAGACTTCAGATCAGCGTATTGTGCCCCCCACCAGACCTCAGATCAGCGTATTGTGCCCCATCAGACCTCAGATCAGCATATTGTGCCCCCATCAGACCTCAGATCAGCAGAATGTGCCCTCATCAGACCTCACATCAGCCTACTGTGCCCCCATCAGACTTCAGATCAGCGTATTGTGCCCCCCATCAGACCTCAGACCAGCGTATTGTGCCCCATCAGACCTCAGATCAGCGTATTGTGCCCCCATCAGACCTCGGATCAGCCCTACTGTGCCCCCATCAGACCTCACATCAGCCTACTGTGCCCCCATCAGACCTCACATCAGCGTATTGTGCCCCATCAGACCTCAGATCAGCATATTGTGCCCCCATCAGACCTCAGCATCAGCAGAATGTGCCCCATCAGACCTCACATCAGCCTACTGTGCCCCCATCAGACCTCAGATCAGCGTATTGTGCCCCCATCAGACCTCAGATCAGCGTATTGTGCCCCCATCAGACCTCAGATCAACAGAATGTGCCCCCATCAGACCTCAGATCAGCGTATTGTGCCCCATCAGACCTCAGATCAGCATATTGTGCCCCCATCAGACCTCAGATCAGCGTATTGCTGCCCCATCAGACCTCAGATCAGCGTTACTGTGCCCCCATCAGACCTCAGATCAGCGTACTGTGCCCCCATCAGACCTCAGATCAGCTTAATGTGCTCCCATTCAGACCTCAGATCAGCGTATTGTGCCCCATCAGACCTCAGATCAGCATATATTGTGCCCCCATCAGACCTCAGATCAGCAGATCATTTGTGCCCCCATCAGATCTCAGATCAGATCAGTATTGTGCCCCATCAGACCTCACCCATCAGCCAGCATACTGTGCCCCCATCAGACCTCACATCAGCCTACTGTGCCCCCATCAGACCTCAGATCAGCGTATTGTGCCCCCATCAAACCTCAGATCAGCATATTGTGCCCCCATCAGACCTCAGATCAGCCTATGTGCCCCCATCAGACCTCACATCAGCCTACTGTGCCCCCATCAGACCTCAGATCAGCGTATTGTGCCCCCACCAGACCTCAGATCAGTGTATTGTGCCCCCATCCAGACCTCAGCATCAGCGTATTATTGTGCCCCATCAGACCTCAGATCAGCAGACTGTGCCCCCATCAGACCTCAGATCAGCCTACTGTGCCCCATCAGACCTCAGAATCAGCGTATCTGTGCCCCCATCAGACCTCAGATCAGCGTATTGTCCCCCCATCAGACCTCAGATCAGCCCCCATCAGCCCATCAGAATGTGCCCCCATCAGACCTCACATCAGCCCATATTGTGCCCCCATCAGACCTCAGATCAGAGATCATATTGTGCCCTCACCACCAGACCTCAGATCAGCGTTATTGTGCCCCCATCAGACCTCAGATCAGCGTATTGTGCCCCCATCAGATCAGACCATCGATCCAGCTGTGCCTCAACCAGAATCAGTGCCCCCATCAGAGCCCTCAGATCAGCCTACTGTGCCCCCATCAGACCTCAGATCAGCGTATTGTGCCCCCATCAGACCTCAGATCAACAGACTGTGCCCCCATCAGACCTCATATCAGCCTACTGTGCCCCTATCAGACCTCAGATCAGCGTATTGTGCCCCCATCAGACCTCAGATCAGCCCACCCAGCCACATAGGATTAAAATAAAAAACCTTTCTTACCTGTTCTGCGCTGCGGCTGCCCTCCGGTCCGCGCTCCGCTCTCTTCCCTGGCCCGCGCCCACTATGACCTGACGCTGCGTGCAGCGTCAGGTCATAGTGCGCGCCGCCAGGGAAGAGAGCGGAGCGCGGACCGGAGGGCAGCCGCAGCGCAGAACAGGTAAGTAAGGTTTTTTATTTTAATCCTATGTGGCTGGGTGGGCTGATCTGAGGTCTGATGGGGGTCCCTAAATACAAGTGAGCGCTTCCATAATGGAAGCGCTCACTTGTATTCGCCTGATAGTAGGCAAGGTCATCCTTGCTGGGCCCCCCTGAGTCACTGGGCCCGGAGCCGTCGCCCCCCCCCCCTGCCCCCCCGGTAGCTACGCCACTGGTCCTTAGTCTTCCCTGTCCTATCACAGGTTACTTCTGGGTATGTAAGGTATCCTCCCCTAGGGGAGCGTGAATGAGTTTAGCTGCTATTCTTACTGTCTGCTCATGTTCCGAACCTCTGCCTGTTAACTGATTCTAATATTCTGCTACCTGCCCTGACTTTAGCCTGATTACTGACCGTACTGACCCTTTGCTGACCTTGGATTAGTTTCACGGAATTGCACAAAATCTGTGTGCCCTGACAATCAGCCTGTTTCCCGACCAGGGGTATTGCCTGATCGCTTGGTGCTTCTCACAAGTGTCTCTGACTCCCATGGTCAGCTGCCAACTACATCGGGACTATTTCAAGAGGTAGTGGCCTGGTGAATCCACTGCAGTGAAGACCAGATGTCTGTATAGGGGTTAAAGGGTAAAAATCAGGGGACCTCCAGAATCAGGGGACCACTCTTAGGACTATCCCCAAAGTCAAACCGGTTAGTTGGTACAGTGGGTCCAAACCCGCTGCCCATTACAGGATGTAACGTTCACCCTTTTAATTGCCGAGGCCACCACTGATGTTACCATTAGCCCTTCAGCACTCTAGACCACCAGGGATGTTATCCCTAGCTCTTTACTACTCTAGCCAACAAGAGATTTCATGATTTACTCCTTCACTGCCTAGACCACTAGGGATGGCATCACTAACCCTTTCACTGTCCTAGACCACCGGTGTTCATGTCAGCAATTATTAGTCGCCAGTTTTATCATTAACCCTTTCACCACCGTAAAATCATCAAACCACACACGGGCACCAGCGAAAGACAGAGCAGATCTGCACTGCACAAATAAAGCAAGAGATTTCACAGCGTCTCACTTTACTGCCTCTGTAGCTGGAAGGTTTCGATTGAATTGTCTCTCCTGGCTTCTCTCCATCTACTCAACCAGCGGGGAATAAAACCTGCCCAAACCACTTAAGACATCTCTGAATCACCTTCCTGACTGAATCTTCCTTGGAGGAGCCACTTTAATCGCATTGAAGTATCTGTTGATTATCAAATATGATGTATGAAGGGAAGAAACGCCAGAGACAGCAGAGACTGCCTGACGTTAATACGTCCGGACTGTGTCATGGTGAGACGAGAGGAAAACCAAGCCAAGAACAGTCCGTGCTCCAGCCTTATGTACCCTGTATAATGATTTCTGCAGCATTCGTATAGGCCTGGTGCTTGTTGTCAGTGAATGAAAACATCCTAAGGCTGGAAACATCCAAAATTGCTGGGGGGTTTTTTGCGTCACCATGCCTCCTAAAAAAAAAAGCCGTATGCACCCCAAAATGGTGCCAATAAACAGTAAAGCTCACCAAGGAAAAAACAAACCCTCATACAGCTCTGAAAATGGAAAAATAACAACATTAAGGGCACCAGGACTGTAAAACAAACAACCAGTTTTTTTTAAAAAAATGGAATAGCGGTAAAACTGAACAAAATCTATATAAATTAGGCTGTATTCACCCTGCAGGTTGTCATTTTTACATAAAAAATGTTAGCTGTCATGGAAATAAATGGAATTACATAATTGTTTGGGATTTTGTTTTTAATGAACATCATAAAAACAAAATCCCAAACAATTATGTAATTCCATTTATTTCCATGACAGCTAACATTTTTTATACATTTCCCAATATATGTGGTAAAAAATACAACTTAAAAAAGAACTAAAACGTTACGGTTCCTGGAAGACGAGCTGCAATATCAACAACAAAATTTGTTTAGTCCTGAAGGGGTTAAGTAATATACTAGGCTAATGATCTGTATCGCCACCTGCTGACAGAATAGAGTATTGCACCATCTTACCATTCATAGGACATTGTTACAGCAGACTGCACTCCCCTATTCTACTGCAATGTTCAGGAGGCTCCCGAAAAAAAGGGGTTGGTTCCTGGTTCGACTCCAGGTCTGTGTATTAATTATGGGGCCCGGTCTGGGGGTCTATACTTATTCTGGAGTCTGTTGTTTTTGAGTGTGGTCTGGTTGTATTCTGGAGTCTGGTCTACAGTCTGTGTTTTTGAGGGAGCAGGTGTTTTTTATGGGTCTATATTCATTTTGGGTTCTGGTTTGGATCCTGTATTTATTTCAGGGCCTGCTTTGGGTTTCAGGTTTGTGGTCTGTTTTAATTTCGGGGTCTGGTCTGGGGTCTTTATTCATTTTTTTTTTCTGGTTTGGGGTCTGTTTTTTTGGTGGTAGGTTTGGGGGGTCTCTATTTTCTTTGGGTTCAGGTTTGGGGGTCTCTATTTATTTAGGCGTTCTAGTGTGAGGTTTGTATTTTATTCTAGGGTGTATTCATTTAAAGGGGTTTTCCCATCTCAGACAATGGAGGCCATATCACTAGTATATACACCCATTGTCTGATAGGTGTGGGTCCCGCCTCTGGGACCCGCACCTATATCGAGAACGGAGCCCTGAAAGTGGTGGAGGGCGCACTGCGCATGCACAGCAGCCGTTCATTCATTTCTATGAATTCGCCAAAAATAGCCGAGCGCTGGCTCATCATGCGCCCCCCTTCACTTCTATGGGGAGAGCGCTTGGTGTGGGCCGGAATGGAGTCCTCCAGCCACCGCTCTCCCTGCTCCATTCTCAATATAGGTGGGACCCGCACCTATCGGACAATGGGGACATATCCTAGCGATATGCCCCCATTTTCTCAGATGGGAATACCCCTTTAAGGGTTTGATGGTCTGTATTTATATTGGGTTCAGTTTTGGGGACTGTTTTTATTTAGGGGTCCTTATTCATTTTGGGTTCAGGTTTGGGGTCTGTATTTTATTCTGGGGTGTATTTATGTGGTTGTTTGGGATCTATATTTTTTTTTAAGGGGCCGGTTGGGGGGGATGGGGAATGATTTCAGGTATGGTTTGGGGCCTGTCTTTAGTTTGGTGTCTGGCATCAGGTTGGCAGCATCTTGGAGACACAATTGAACAAATAAAAATTTAAAAAAGTTGCGCTGCTTATCCCACCGCTTCTCATAACCCGCCCTGATGTCTTTACTGAAATGTACACATAGATTATAATCAGTATGAATCTACAGCTACGTGTCCAACCCCATGGATGTCATCAGACCCCGTCTGTGGGGTCTATTAATATCCTACTCCGTCATATCTGTCCTATACAGAGTGACAACCGATAATAGCCGCCATGGCGCTGTCCAGGGGGTGATCACCCAGGTTTTTACTGATGCCGTGTGGCTAAAATCTGCAGTTATAGCCCTAATGCCTCTCTGTGGGCCTGAATTCCTTCCCCATGAATCAGGAGGCTCAGGATGAACAAAACTTCCTGACTCTATAGAGCTATTTATCTGGGCTGTATGTTGTGCTGTGCGGAGAGTTATTAAGGATCAGCGCCCACGTTCCTACCTGCCAAGTATAGGCTGAAGGGCCATCTACGTAATGCTGACCGCAGCCATACGCACAGCTCGTTCCTCTGATGGGGTGAGGAGGGGCTGACATTTTCTTTGTGTTGGTACATCGTGTACCGTTCTGTCAAGTGTTCTGCGTTGCATAGCCTTTGATTGTATGTTTCCAAGCAACAGGCTTAGAAAAGCCTGTAAGTGGAAGGCGGAGGAGAAATCCATCGATAGAAAAAAATAAAGGACAAAAGATTCGTCCTGAGACATCAATATAAGGGCAGAGTCATTCCATGCACAGTGCACTCCAGCCGCCTCCACCTACAGAATAGGATCTGTTGCAGTTAAACACTTCACCACTAGATGGCGATGGAGTCCAGAGCAGAGCGCACAGTATGTGAAGCAAACAAAGATGTTTTACATCAGTCTTGTTATTCCAGGATCTGTGTATCTAATCCTATCCTGTGTGATACTGTCTGCTGAGCTGTGTATCTAATCCTGTCATGTGTGATTCTGCCTGCTGAGCTGTGTATCTAATCCTGTCATGTGTGATTCTGCCTGCTGAGCTGTGTATCTAATCCTGTCATGTGTGATACTGTCTGCTAAACTGTGTATCTAATCCTATCATATATGATACTGTTTGCTGAGCTGTGTATCTAATCCTATCCAGTGTGATACTGTCTTCTGAGCTGTGTATCTAATCCTCTCATGTGTAATACTGTCTGCTGAGCTGTGTATCTAATCCTATCATGTGTAATACTGTCTGCTGAGCTGTGTATCTAATCCTGTCATGTGTGATACTGTCTGCTAAACTGTGTATCTAATCCTATCATATATGATACGTTTGCTGAGTGTGTATCTAATCTATCAGTGTATACTGTCTCTGAGCTGTGTATCTAATCCTCTCATGTGTAATACTGTCTGCTGAGCTGTGTATCTAATCCTATCATGTGTAAATACTGTCTGCTGAGCTGTGTATCTAATCCTATCATGTGTGATACTGTCTACTAAACTGTGTATCTAATCCTATCATATATGATACTGTTTGCTGAGCTGTGTATCTAATCCTATCCTGTGTGATACTGTTTTCTGAGCTGTGTATCTAATCCTATTCTGTGTGATACTGTCTGCTGAGCTGTTGTATCTAATCCATCCTGTGTATCTAATCCTATCCTGTGTGATACTGTCTGCTGAGCTGTGTATCTAATCCTATCCAGTGTGATACTGTCTGCTGAGCTGTGTATCTAATCCTATCCTGTGTGATACTGTCTGCTGAGCTGTGTATCTAATCCTATCCTGTGTGATGCGTGGTCTGCTGACGCTGTGTATCTAATCCTATCCTGTGTGATACTGTCTGCTGAGCTGTGTATCTAATCCTATCCTGTGTATACTGTCTGCTGAGCTGTGTATCTAATCCTATCCAGTGTAATTACTGTCTGCTGAGCTGTGTATCTAATCCTATCCAGTGTGAATACTGTCTGCTGAGCTGTGTATCTAATCCTATCCTGTGTGATACTGTCTGCTGAGCTGTGTATCTAATCCTATCCTGTGTGATACTGTCTGCTGAGCTGTGTATCTAATCCTATCATGTGTGATACTGTCTGCTGAGCTGTGTATCTAATCCTATCATGTGTGATACTGTCTGCTGAGCTGTGTATCTAATCTATCCATGTGTGATACTGTCTGCTGAGCTGTGTATCTAATCCTATCCAGTGTGATACTGTCTGCTGAGCTGTGTATCTAATCCTATCCAGTGTGATACTGTCTGCTGAGCTGTGTATCTAATCCTATCTGTATACTGTCTGCTGAGCTATCCTATCATGTGTGATACTGTCTGCTGAGCTGTGTATCTAATCCTATCCTGTGTGATACTGTCTGCTGAGCTGTGTATCTAATCCTATCCTGTGTGATACTGTCTGCTGAGCTGTGTATCTAATCCTATCCAGTGTGATACTGTCTGCTTACATACCTGTAAAACCTGTAACAGCTGCTGATAATAAATAATCCCGCCTCTACGTCCCGGCGCCTCCTTCACATTAATAGCCTTTATACTGGATTATATTCTGCTCTGTCCGTCCGATAATCCAGAATGACCGCTTCCCGTTAATTCTGGATTAAAGGAATTTTTATTACTAATTCCACTCTAGAAATATTTCAGAAATACTTCACCTTCTATAGAGATGACCTCTGACATCACCCCACAGTTCTGCCAGGGCAGTGTGTACACTTGTCACAAGGTACCGCCACATAACATCCTAAGCGCATATTCACACAGGCAGGTTTTTGGTTTCAAAAACTGCATTAAAAAAAAACCTGAGCAAAACCTGTATGTGTGAATGCAATCTTACATAATAAATATACAGGGGAGGAAAGGGTGAACATTTAACAAAGAAAGTATCAAATCAGGAAGGTAAAAAATATATAAATGTTCTTACAAACAAAAGTGAATTTTTTAAGAATTTGGGTATCCTATGGATCACCCTTCATCAAGGAGCCCATTATGTCACCCAAAGAGCTGGCCAGTCGCTCATAGGTCCTTTTCAGATGGATGCCAGGCTACTCTTTTCAGATGGATGTCAGTCTTCTCTTTTCAGATGGATGCCAGGCTAATCTTTTCAGTTGGATGCCAGGCTACTCTTTTCAGATGGATGCCAGGCTATTCTTTTCAAATGGATGCCAGGCTACTCTTTTCAGATGGATGCCAGGCTACTCTTTTCAGATGGATGCCAGGCTATTCTTTTCAAATGGATGCCAGGCTACTTTTTCAGATGGATGCCAGGCTACTTTTTTCAGACGGATGCCAGGATATTCCTTTCAGTTGGATGCCAGGCTACTCTTTTCAGATGGATGCCAGGCTATTCTTTTCAAATGGATGCCAGGCTACTCTTTTCAGATGGATGCTAGGCTATTCTTTTCAGTTGGATGCCAGGCTACTCTTTTCAGATGGATGCTAGGCTATTCTTTTCAGTTGGATGCCAGGCTACTCTTTTCAGATGGATCCCAGGCTATTCTTTTCAGTTGGATGCCAGGCTACTCTTTTCAGATGGATGCTAGGCTATTCTTTTCAGTTGGATGCCAGGCTATTCTTTTCAAATGGATACCAGGCTACTTTTTCAGATGGATGCCAGGCTACTTTTTTCAGATGGATGCCAGGCTATTCCTTTCAGTTGGATGCCAGGCTACTCTTTTCAGATGGATGCCAGGCTATTCCTTTCAGTTGGATGCCAGGCTATTCTTTTCAGATGGATGTCAGTCTTCTCTTTTCGGGTGGATGACAAGCTATACTTCTCTGATGAATGCCAGGCTGTTTTTTAGCGATGGATGCTAGGCTATTCTTTTTCAGATGGATGCCAGGCTATTCTTTTCAGATAGATGCCAGGCTATTCTTTTCAGATGGATGCCAGGCACAGTATACACTCCTTTCACAGGATCTTACATATTGGGTAATAAAAGGGATAATCCAGTTTTATATAAACGAATTTTAATCCCCTCACAATGAAATGTTCTGCATTTTCTAATAGATTTTGCTTCATTTCCTCCATTTTAAAATCTATCTGCTTGCTGTCAGTGAATGGGATAATCAGTTTTTTTTAGCTCGAGGTTTGATATGATTGTATCCAGTCTAGATAACCCTCTGTGCTACAATGTATCCGTCTGAAGACCGGGCTGTTTATATCACTGAGGATTGTCTAAACTGCATATAATTGTACCGAACCCCCAGCTGTGAGAAGTGTTAGCTCAGGATGGGTTTTCAGCATCTAGATGTAAACAAGAAGGTTCCCACTCACTGACAGGAAGCAGAGATGGTGGAGAATGGAGACACAGTCTATTACTGTAGAACACTATAAAGTATTATATAACTTTACACAAAGCTTGGCATTAGTTATTGGGGCACTCCCTGGCCAGTATCGTCTATAGGGGCACATTGACACTGGTAATGGGGGTGCGCTCTGGCTTGTACTATAATGGGGGCTCTCTAGCATTAGAAACAGGGTCAATCTTGCATTGTTTGCTGGTGCACTCTCTCTAGGACTATGTATAGGGGTCTATGGGGGCACTCTCTGGCACTCTCTTGCGCTGTCCATCTGGCAGTATGGCACTGTCTGTGGTGGAGGGTGGCACTGTCATATAAAACCCTTAGTACTCACTGAGGCCTCCTGGCACTGTTAAAGGGGAAACTTTGGCACTGCTAATGGGGCCCCTCTCTGGCAACAACCGTTTGGCACTATCTGAGGGCCCACATCTATTGAGCCACTCTGGCACTGTTAATGTGGACACTCTCAGGTTCTGCCGTGGGGCCGCCTGGTACTGTCTGTGGGACCACTTTGGCATTGTTTATGGTGGCACTCTATGGAGCTGGCATAGTTGTTGAGGGCACTATCTAGGTGGCACCATCGTAGGAACCTTTGGCACTGTCTGAGGGCCCACATCCATGGAGGCCTGCTTAGTGGACACACTAACACTGTTATGGACCTCCCTCCGGCTGGTTATATCACGGGGCCCTCTGGTACTACTCTGGCATTATGGAGGTAAATTGGCACTGTTTTTGGATAAATAATGAGGGCACTGTCTGTAGGAAGAGCCCCCGGGACTGAGCATGGAGGCCCTGTAGACTGGGTCACTCTCTGGGGCCCCTGGGGGCGGGGCTTATGTATATAAAATGGAATGTGCTCTGCTTCTAGACGCTGCAGACTAGGACCCAACATTTGTGATTCTCACAGCACAACATACATATCCTGACACTACAACATACAGAAAAACGCCGCGCTATACGCTGAATGTACCAGAACGTCTCCACATACAATTATTCACAGTATCGAAAAATTACAAAAATTAAATAAAGTTCATGGTCCCAAGAGTCACGCCGCCGGCCGGTGCAAGATGGTGACGCAGCCGTGATAGCTGGTGCAGCGCTGCAGTGGGGGCTCCGCGTCCACCTTCCCAGTTTTGGGGTCGAACACGAAAGCGTTTTCCGTTCCTTCGCCATTTTGATCTCTTCCGCCCAGTATGTACATTTTACCTCCGCAGACCGCCACGCCGCAGCTCTCCTGTACAGAGACAATCAGAGCGTAAGACCAGAATAGGCGTCACAATGTCATCATCTGGTCCTACACAGTCATGAGAGCCTCCCATCTCAGGGGTGGTGGTCGCTCTGAGCATCCAGGGTGGAGAACGGGGCCCTGTTTAGATTTTTAGGAGGGGCCCTCCTCCTTCTTTAGTGTCTTAAAAGTGTCTTCTGGCCTGAGCTGAGAGTGGAGAACCCGTCCTGTCCTGCATTACATAGACAACCCATTCATATGAATGAACACGGTGTAATACTTCATCTCAACCGTGGTGGCGCTGCAGGGAAACTGATCACTTACTACCAGGTTTCCCCACAGATTACAGCCGAACATCGGGGATCAGGGCGACACTTTGTAATCATCTTATCATCAATGACCCGAAGGATTGTCCGAAGTGGAGAACCCCTTTTAGTAACGCTTCCATTGACTGCTGTGTAACTCACCAGAGCCCCGGGCAGGGACGCCACTTCGCTCCACACGTCAGTCTCTGGGTTGTAGCTGAAGATCGTGCTCAGCAGACCACCGACCACGTACACCAGGCCGTCCAGCTCTACGGCATTAATGCATCTCTGGGAGAACGGCGCCGGCGTCTTGTACGTCCAAGCCTCGGCTTCGGGGTCGTAGCACTGCACCTGGAATAGAGGATTTACATCCCAGCTGGATGACCCATCCCTACTAGGACCTAATACAGAATGAGCATCCCGTTTTGGAAGAAGCCACACCATCACCCACTTCAAGTGTGACATGTCTGGGCCTCCATAGCTTCCCTCCTGCTCGTCAGGGTGGTTTCTTTTAGAAACCGTCGTTGTAGCAGTTCTATTTTATTCTGATACAAAGCTCCAAATCTCCTGCACAGAGGCACAGAGTGAAATGATACAATGGTGTCTCCCTGGAGCCACCACTAGAGGGAGCTGAGGAGCCTTCTGTGTGCTGAACCCCTTAGTGACCACCTACAGACCTTTTTCTAGTCTAGTCTATGCTCTGCATGCTACGCGCTGTCCATGCGGAGGAGGAACGGATGCTCAGCTATCAATTCTGAGAAACCTCAGATCCTGGATGATTAACCCCTTAGATGCTGTGCTCAACAAAAACCGTGGCAGCAGTCGTTTTAGATGGTGGAAACCTATATGTATTACGTATATTAACTGATCAAACGACCACATCTTTAAATGCTCTGGTGAGACTAAAAATGTTGGCAAAAAAATTCAAGAAAAAAAAGTAAAAAAAAAAAACATTTTTCCTACAAAGTGGGCTTTTTGTTGAAAAAAAAATTAATTTTTTTCAAAAATAAAATTGATAAAAATGTAACATGCTCCAAAATGATATCAATGTAAACTACAACTTGCCCTGTAAAGAAGAAAAAGATAAAAACGTTAGGGCTTTCAGAATATGGTGGCACAAATAAAAATTTCCTATTTTCAAAAGAAAAAAGTTTTTAATGAGGAAAAGGAGCAAAACGTAAAAATTAGATAAGGTCCCATGCAAACGACTGTAGCCATTTTGCAGCACGCAAATCATGGGTGCAGTCCATGTGCCGTATGCTTTTTATTTGCAGACCCATTGATTTCAATGGTCTGTGGTCTACATTTTGCGGACATATTTTGCGGAACGGACATACGGATATGGAAAGCACACGGATTATCCATGCGCATATCCCATCCATATGTCTGTTACACAAAAAGATAGAGTATGCCCTATACTTGTCTGTCGAATGTGGGCCACTGACCCATTGAAGTCAATGGGTCTGCAAAAATGCGGATGCAACGCGGACATGGTCGTTTGTATGAAGCCTAATCGTACTGCTCTAGACGGTTATCACGTCATTAATACCACGCAATGAATGCCATAACAAAAACCTGCTTTCCCTTCAAAAGCATTAATAAAGGTTCTACAATACGTTATTTGAGGTCCACAAAAAATATAATGTGGCCAAGAAAAAAAACAAGCCTTCCGGGGAAATTGGGGGGGGGGGGGTAAGTTCCAGCTTGGAATGTGATGGCCAAAATAGACTGGCCACTAAGGAGTTAATGGAGTTTAAGGCATGATCGGTGTGCAGTGAGCTCCCTCTAGTGGTGACTGCAGGAAGTCCAATTTTTTTCACTACACTCTCAGGCTACGGAGGAGATTTGGAACCATGTATCAGAAAAAAGGAGCTCTGATCGCCATAATCAGATTAGCGTAGTGCAGATGCCTGGGCCTAATGTAAATGGTCTTCGGGGGGGGGGGGAGGGGGGATAACATAATCACCAGTCACATGCCACCTACTGATGATGTCATACACAGAAGGTGCCATCTTATCCATCAGGCCTGTACCTCCCTGAGGCCTGTGGCCCACACTGTTTCCATCAAACAACTTACCTTATCTGTGTTCCCATAATCCTCCACTGCTCCGCCGATGACGTACAGCCTGTTCATGCAGCAGACCGCCGCTGCCGAGCTCACAGCTTCCAACATGGGGGTCACCGGAGACCAGGCGTTGGTGAACGAGTTGTACCGTTCCACCGAGGACAACCGCTTCACGCCGTCAAATCCACCGACAGCGTAAATCTGGAGAACAGAATTAATAATATATTCATCTACATTGATACTGAAAGGGTTAATCATCTAATGAAAAACTCGCCAACTTTTGAATGCCCTTTACATTACAGAAGAATTTCCGCAAAAATTTTTATTCCATGTCCTACTAGAAATGTACATGATGTAATCTGTAGTGAGTGTAATTTTCTTACCAGTGTCTGTATTTGTGAGTTATATCTCCCTGATGTTTCTCATCTGTGTCATGTGACCAGCAATCAGACTCACCAACTCACACAGCACCTGATGTGTGGACAGGAAGTATAATTATCTATGTATTCCTATAGGAGCCTCACTTTCAGTCTCATAGGAATGAATAGAGCAGTGACTGGCTTCCTGTCCTGGGTCAGTTGGAGGTCAGGGAGTTGGTCACATGACACAGCTACAATAAGAAGAGAGGGGATAACTCAAAGATACAGTCTCTGATTACATCATGTGCCTTTCTAACAGGTCAGAGAATAAAAATTTTTGCGGGAGTTCTTCTTTAAAATTCGTCACCATTTTTAACTCTCTAATGTCTGCTTGCTGTCAGTGAATAGGAACGCTCGCGACTTACATTAAAAGACTGAAAACCTTACTCCGATCCCCCAACTACCCTGACACATTGTGATGAACCCTCCACCTCTGTGGGCAGGATGGGGTTTGGGGTTTTGCGGTACCTCTCCATTAAGTACGGCCATCTTGTGTCTCCAACGGCCCTTGTTGAGTGGAGCGACCTTAATCCAGGAATTCAGCTGAGTGCTGAGCATCCAGACGTCACTGCTGTTAATGTGACCCCCTGAAGAAGACGATGGACACTGTTATATACTGTAACACTAGGGGGCAGCGTTGTGAGATCAGGATACAATGTGTCAGAAATGTTACAATATAAGAAATCTTACAATAGTCTCTGCAGGAAAGACTGAGGGCAGGTACTGATAGGTCTCATGGCTGAGGAGATGTCTACAGGTCATACATTACCTGAGATATAGACATTGTTCTTCAGTGTAATGGCCGCAAACTCGGACTTGGTGTAACCGGGCATACTGGCGAGCGTCATCCATTGCCCGCTCTTTGGATGGTAGCACTCAGTAAAGGGCAGTTTGAGAAGACCCTTTTTATCGCAGCCGCCGATGATAACTATGGCTTCCGACAAATTCATGAACCTGTGTATATAAATAATATCCCCATATAGTGGTGAAATAATACCGTCATACAGTTCTTAAGTAATATCACCATGCCATGCCCAAATAATACCAGCTTTGTCATCCCTTCGTCATTTTTCTAGCAGCTAGTGTAGTTCTGTGAGATTCATGGCCACCATTTAGTGGTTGTGTTTGTGCTGAAACATACTGTATAAAAATAATACTGCCCTGTAGTGCTCACATAACAGTGCAATGTATTGCTCCAGTATACAGCTCACATACAGATGCTATACAGCGCTCACATAATACCATGGTTTAATGCCCACATAACACTGCCATGGAGTGTATAGGTAATACACCCATACAGTGCTTAAATAACATTATACAGTTCCTTAATGTCATGCCCACATAATACTAACGGTGTTCAAATAATACTGCCATATGATGTTAACATAATATGCCCATAATGGTTCTATAGAGTGCCACACACTGCTCAAATAATATTGCCATGCACATACAGCCATAGCATGGTGCAATACAGTGTGTATATAATACCACCAAGGAGTATAATACCGCCACTAACTGTCCAAATAATAATTGCTATACACAGCTCACCCAATATGACTTTGCTATATTTTATTGGAACGTAGTTGCTACCTGATGGTGCTCAGATAACACCAGCATATAATGCTCTATTGATACTGCTATGCAATTTGTAAATAATACCACTGCTCACTGCCCAAATAATACTGTCATACAATGCCCACATCACAACTACAGGTTCAAACATATTACCTTATTGTGTCCATATAGTCCCTACGTTATAATACAATAGTCCTACAATATAGTCCCCATATAACACAAACACAGAGGGCTCAAGAATACTGCTATACTGAAATAAAAAAGTGCCATCCTCTTTCTACATAACACTGTAAACCAGGACCACATAACACATAACACTACCTTTCTGTGTTCAGTGGCAGTGCTGCAAAGGTCTAGCAGAATAGTACCATACCTTTGCTATATAATACTGTACTTTCACACCATGCATTGTAATAAAATACGTCTTAGGCTACTTTCACACTAGCGTTTTTAAATTCCGGTATTGAGTTCCGTCATAAGGGCTCAATACCGGAATAAAACGCTTCAGTTTTGTCCCCATTCATTGTCAATGGGGACAAAACTGAACTGAAGACAACGGAGGCTCCTAAATGCATTCCGTTCCGTCTTCAGACCGGAGAACAAACCGCAGCATGCTGCAGTTTGCTCTCCGGTCCAGGCATCCGCACCAAGACGGATCCGGAATGAGCCCCAATGCAAGTCAATGGGGACGGATCCGTTTGGTGTGGACACACCAGTAATCCGGATCTGTCCTCCATTGACTTGCAATGGGGGGTCATTCCGGATCCGGCTACACATAGACACATACAGACATACAGACAGACATACATACACACAAACACATACATACTCACATACTCCAGCCAGGGACGCCGGCAGAACGTCTTCACGCGCCTCCTGCGCAGGTATGACGTTTCCCCACTGCGCCCAGCGGAGGGCACTGTGGGGAATCGTTATCACTTCGCGCTGGAGGCGCGTGAAGACATGCTGCCGGCGTCCCGGGCTGGAGTATGTGAGTATGTATGTGTTTGTGTGTATGTATGTTCTCTGTGTATGTGTCAACATGTGTCAGCGGCAGTACGGATCCGTCGGCACCCTTTAGGTGCCGGATCCGTGCTGCCGCTAGTGTGAAAGTAGCCTTATTGTAAAAGGTTGTGGAATACACTGACGACGGTAACAATGTTTAGAACTTTTGACTTTCAGGCTCCATATCTCACCATCCACTACAGCTTCCAACGTGAGACTCCCATCATCCTATAGACAATCCTCTCGGCTATCTCATACATACATTGGACTATTTATCCTATGATTAGTTCTGCAGATTCTTCTCATGTATCTGCCTTGTTACTGTTTTGCTCCTGGTGATGGGACGATCTTTCTTCTTCTATACTACAAATTACGACCTGTTCTCACATTCCCTAATAGCTCAGTGTGTTATCAGGTTGATTCCCAAGTGAGAGGTCACGGGTTCGCCTACAGGAGCCGCCATGAAGAAGATTTCCCAAGAAGAGAGAGAAACAGCCTCATCCAGCTCATGGATAGCGGGATCTCAGCCAAGAAAACTGCCAAACTGCATCATGTGAGGCCATGACAGGCGGAAGAATAAGAAATGAAGTCTGTCCATCCATTCCAAAGACAAGAGGTGGACGTCCAGGCAAAATATCAGAGTCAACAAGTCGGCTCATCACAAGGTCTATCAGTTCTAGCAGTGGAGGCGGCTCGTCTGCTTTGTAATATCCAAGCAAGCACTGGGTGACGGTAATTACAGGTCTGGAACGGTGGCCCAAAAAAAGATGAAGAAGTCTTGAATTCAATATTATCATAAAAGCTTTGGCTTGAGTTTGTAAAAAAAAAAGTACGAACAGTAGAAGATTGGAAACGGGAGATTTGGAGCAATGAGAAGAAAGTCAATAGACTGGGCTGTGATGGGGGCAAATGGGTCTGGAAGAAACAAGGGAAGAGGGGGCTGATGGATCGAGACATGGAAAGAACTGTCAAATTCTATGGCGGAAGCCTGATGATATGGGGATGTTTCACAGTTGAAGGCGTTGGATACTTGATCAGGATGGATGGTGGTCTCAGTGCTGAGCTACATGTGAGTATCCTACAAGATGAGTTACTTTGTACACTTGAGTACTATAGGTATGAAAAGGACAACATAGTGTTCCAGCAGGACAACGACCTGAAGCATACGTCGAGATTGGTGGAGAAATGGTCCAATGACAATGAAGTAGAGGTTGGATCGGCCCCCACAGTCCCCGGACCTCAACCCAATCCAACACTTGTGGGTAGAGTTGAAGAAAAAGCTGTATTCGTACCCAAGTGAGTCGACCAGTATGACCAATACTGGGAAAGTGGAGAAGAGACCTGGGAACAGAATTTGGTAGAGACATGCTTGAATCAGATGGAGAGCATGCCCAGAAGGATCCAGGCAGTGCTGAAAGTCCAGTGTATGTATGACATAGCCCAGAGGATTGTCTATAGGATGATGGGAGTCTCACGTTGGAAGCTGTAATGGATGGGGAGATATGGAGCCTGAAAGTCAAAAGTTCCAAACATTGTTACCCTTTTGGTCACCAGTGTATGTTGTATAGTGTATAAATAAAGATTATTACTACAGTATCTGTACTATATATAAGTAGTTAAATGGTTATGGTGTACTGTGTGGCAGCACTAATGGGAGCACTGCATGGCTGACACTAATAGCGGGACTATGTGACTGCACTAATAGAAAGCACTGTGAGGCTGACACTAATAGAGGGCACTGTGTGGCATGTACTAACAGGAACACTGTGTGGCTGACACTAGTAGGGGGCACTGTGTGGCTGACACTAGTAGGGGGCACTGTGTGGCTGACACTAGTAGGGGGCACTGTGTGGCTGACACTAGTAGGGGGCACTGTGTGGCTGACACTAGTAGGGGGCACTGTGTGGCTGACACTACTAATATTCCATCTTTGATGGCCTTTGAATCCCTATGTGATGCACCAGCAACATAAAGGGTCACACATCTACCAGATATGCCACAACAATCTGATGTTGGAAGTTCCAACTCTGGGAACCACAGATATCACGAGAATGAAGTCCCTTGTTTGGCACTCCGGGGGCAGGTGGTGCCATGTGCATGCTGCTCTCCCCATTGTAGTGTGTGGGAGCTGTGAGATGCTCAGTTGTTTCAGTGTTCTCCCAAAAGTTGGAAGACCCAAAAGTGGAGCCCCTGCCTGTCAGACATG
Source organism: Rhinella marina (assembly GCA_900303285.1). NCBI lineage: Eukaryota > Metazoa > Chordata > Amphibia > Anura > Bufonidae > Rhinella > Rhinella marina. The sequence continues at coordinate 11,647 of ONZH01025517.1, read as the reverse complement.
TACTGTCCATATGTTATAACCGTCTCAGATAGGAACATCTCTCAATGTTTTATTATAGTCATTGAAAGTGATACGATCTCACAATGTGCCCCTCAGACTAGAAATGGTGACCATCAGTAACATAAAAGATGGATAAGTTGACTACTTTGAAACAACCTTCCAGTGAAGCTTTAAGAGGAAGGTTGATCTGGACTGGTTGCCACCCCTTCGTTCATATTCTCTGCCATCCCTTGAACTTGATGGACAAGTTTTGTTTTTTAAGCCATACTAGAAGCTCATGAAAAAGACAATGAAACTTGAAAAGTTAATGACCACCAAAAGACCATCATATATTATGACTGATTGTTTCTTACCTTCTCGGTCTCACTCTGAGGGAATTCAATGGATTTCCAAGAATAAGGTATCTCCGAGCCTCATGAAGTAGAGGAAAACACTCCGGACATTCTTGGATGGTCTTGTCCATTTCCACCTTCTCCAGAAAATAAGCAGGATCTATCAAGGGTAATCTCACATGTTCTAGAAGATCCTTCAGAGCTGCTCTACCTCGGCTTTTATTTTCCCTCACCCATCTCATGACCGCTTCAAAGACAGTTTCTTCCTTGCTTACCACTAGGTCATCATTAGACAAATACTCAATCAGTTCCTCTTTAGTCAACTCCAAGAACTCCTCATGGCAGGAGACCTCCTCAAACCTTCTAGCATTAGCTTTTTGCTTTTCTCAGACAAAGAAATGATGGAGAACATGTCTGCGAACTTCATGATGCCTACACAGTTGGAAGGGTCTAGTTGGCTGTCAAGAAATTTCACACACTCGTCCCGAAGACTGCAGATGTGGAGCAGATCAGAAGCCTGCAAGATGTCCTCTACATTGTCTTCTTCTATCTTAGGACTCCCGCCGTACATGAAGTCCAGTAGAACTCCCATAATCCGAGCTGAGATTTTCTCAATTTTCACAACGCTGAGATTGCTCTCCTTGAGTTTACCACCAAACATAGCTCGGAAATAAGAACTATTGGCTGACAAGACACCTCGATGACAAGGGAACATCTGATCTTCTATGAGGAGAACCACGTCTGTAAAAATTCCACTTTGTCTGTAAATGTTTAAGTTCTGCAAGATCTCCTTGGCATGACATGTCCCACCACACGACCTTGTCTGAACCTTATCTGTCCTTGGCTCATGAATTGAGTTTTCGAGATGGTAGGTCTTATATTCCATGTCCTCATTGATGACCTCTTGAAGCCTGGATTAAATAACATGAAAATCATTAGAGGAATGGATACCTGATTCATGTTCTTGGGAAAAGGAACAGTATTGTATAATGGGTTAGTTCTTGACACTACTAGTTTTACTCTCAGGCCTGTGTCCTTCAAGGGAAGGCTCACCAACATTTTCTGACCTGTTACTGAGACACGTGAGAAAATATCATTGGTCTGTGTTCTGTGTCATGGGTTTCTAAGGAAAAAAACACAATGCAGCAGCACTCTGCAAACACAAATAGCGTACAATATTGCCACAATAATAGAAAACATTCTGGTGCTAGTGATACACTTATTTTGCAAAATTGAGATTCTTGGCAAATACATTTTTGTACAAAATTATTTGGGCCCGTCTGCCACACGTCAAGGTGATCTCTATAAGACGGGAACCTAACATTAATACCTACCTGTTATGTGCCATTATGGCCACCATTAAATTCAGGGAGTGTTGGTTCCACATGCATGCCGGGTCCAACAGGGATGCAGGTACCAACATGCATGCTGAGCCCACTCACTTCCCCTGGTGCCTCACGGCTTCAAATACATATATTGAGAGCAGGCTACAGCTTTATACTTACTCTGATTAAAATCAGCCTATGGGGCAGACAGGCTTGGCAAAGGCAGAGTGGACCCAGCATGCATGTGGAACCAACACTCCCTGAATTTTATGGTGGCCATTATGGCACACAATAGGTAGGAATTAGTGTTAGGTTCCCGTCTTAAAGAGATCGCCTTGCCGTGTGGCAGACGGGCCCAAATAATTTTGTACAAAATGTATTTGCCAAGAATCTCAATTTTGCAAAATAAGTGTAGCACTAGCACCAGAATCTTTTCTATTATTGTGGCAATATTGTACGTTATTTGTGTTTGCAGAGTGCTGCTGCATTGTGTTTTTTTCCTTAGTGTTTCTAGCCATGGTAGCGTGCACCTGCACATTGGATATGCTGAATGACCCCCTTTTTTGCAGTTCTCATGGGTTTCTAGAATGAAGGATCTGCAGGACTTCTTCTGAGCCTTTCAGACCTTCATTACAGTGGGACTTGAACAGTCCCATTGCTGCCAAGGGGAGATCCCAAGGCTCTGTGTGAATTGGTCAGAGCACTAAAAAAAGCGATGCAACCCTTCGATTCTCAGGATTGGAGATCGGTCCAAGAGGTTGGATCCACGCCGATCACAAAATGATTGGCATAACCTAGAATTATTCCATTAAACTGGGAAACAACCGTTAAGGACCACCAACCATAAATTTACAGCAGGTTCTTAGGTTTCTCACCTGTGCTTTAAGGACCACAGGCCATTAAATTTACAACAGGTTCTTAGGTTCCTCACCTGTGCTTTAAGGACTACCAGCCATAAATTTACAGCAGGTTCTTAGGTTTCTCACCTGTGCTTTAAGGACCACCAACCATAAATTTACAACAGGTTCTTAGGTTCCTCACCTGGGCTTTAAGGACCACAGGCCATAAATTTACAACAGGTTCTTAGGTTCCTCACCTGTGCTTTAAGGACTACCAGCCATAAATTTACAGCAGGTTCTTAGGTTTCTCACCTGTGCTTTAAGGACCACCAACCATAAATTTACAGCAGGTTCTTAGGTTTCTTACCTGTGCTTTAAGGACCACAGGCCATAAATTTACAGGCAGGTTCTTAGGTTCCTCACCTGTGCTTTAAGGACCACAGGCCATAAATTTACAGCAGGTTCTTAGAATCCTCACCTGTGCTTTAAGGACCACTAGCCATAAATGTACAGCAGGTTCTTAGATTCCTCACCTGTGCTTTAAGGACCACTAGCCATAAATGTACAGCAGGTTCTTAGATTTCGCACCTGTGCTTTAAGGACCACCAGCCATAAATGTACAGCAGGTTCTTAGATTCCTCACCTGTGCTTTAAGGACCACAGGCCATAAATTTACAGCAGGTTCTTAGGTTCCTCACCTGTGCTTTAAGGACCACAGGCCATAAATTTACAGCAGGTTCTTAGGTTCCTCACCTGGGCTTTAAGGACCACCAGCCATAAATTTACAGCAGGTTCTTAGGTTCCTCACCTGTGCTTTCTGGCTATTAAAAGGCCTATGGAGACCCAGGAGAGAAGACTCAAGTAAGTTCACACTACATTTTGCCTATGTGTTTGGCGTGGTATAACTGGGGAATCCTTCTGTCTGAATGTTCCACACCTTCCCGTTGCATATGATACCTGAATGTACTTAGGGCCTAGCCTAAAATTCACAGTCCTGCTGTGATGACTGGTAAAGCACAGAATGCATAGGGCTGTGTCTTCCCTGAACTTTCTGATCAATAAAGGAGGAAACAGTAACGTACAGGAGGCCGCGGATGTGTCACATGGCCACCCACACGAGATTTCCTCTCAGATGACGGATCAGTGGGGCTGCTGCTATCATTTCACACTCTGTTGCTCCTGCTCACAATCCCCCGTCATGTCTGTTAGAGCAGAACAATCTGGGGCCCATAGGGTAACGTCGCTGCTCCTTTCCAGTGTGATGGCTCCTGAGATGCTATGTGTTTTAATACTTTCTACGCCTACCTTGTCAAGAGAGAGAGCATGGCCAAGAGTCTTAAGAATGAAGGATCTGCAGGACTTCTTCTGAGCCTTCAGACCTTCATTACAGTGGGACTTGAACAGTCCCATTGCTGCCAAGGGGAGATCCCAAGGCTCTGTGTGAATTGGTCAGAGCACTAAAAAAAGCGATGCAACCCTTCGATTCTCAGGATTGGAGATCGGTCCAAGAGGTTGGATCCACGCCGATCACAAAATGATGGCATAACCTAGAATTATTCCATTAACTGGGAAACAACCGTTAAGGACCACCAACCATAAATTTACAGCAGGTTCTTAGGTTTCTCACCTGTGCTTTAAGGACCACAGGCCCATAATTTACAAACAGGTTCTTAGGTTCCTCACCTGTGCTTTAAGGACTACCAGCCATAAATTTACAGCAGGTTCTTAGGTTTCTCACCTGTGCTTTAAGGACCACCAACCATAAATTTACAACAGGTTCTTAGGTTCCTCACCTGGGCTTTAAGGACCACAGGCCATAAATTTACAACAGGTTCTTAGGTTCCTCACCTGTGCTTTAAGGACTACCAGCCATAAATTTACAGCAGGTTCTTAGGTTTCTCACCTGTGCTTTAAGGACCACCAACCATAAATTTACAGCAGGTTCTTAGGTTTCTCACCTGGGCTTTAAGGACCACCAACCATAAATTTACAGCAGGTTCTTAGGTTCCTCACCTGTGCTTTAAGGACCACCAGCCATAAATGTACAGCAGGTTCTTAGATTCCTCACCTGTGCTTTAAGGACACTAGCCTTAAATTTACAGCAGGTTCTTAGATTCCTCACCTGTGCTTTAAGGACCACTAGCCATAAATGTACAGCAGGTTCTTAGGTTCTTCACCTGGGCTTTAAGGACCACCAGACATAAATTTACAGCAGGTTCTTAGGTTCCTCACCTGTGCTTTAAGGACCACAGGCCATAAATTTACAGCAGGTTCTTAGGTTCCTCACCTGGGCTTTCTGGCTATTAAAAGGCCTATGGAGACCCAGGAGAGAAGACTCAAGTAAGTTCACACTACATTTTGCCTATGTGTTTGGCGTGGTATAACTGGGGAATCCTTCTGTCTGAATATTCCACACCTTTCCGCTGCATATGATACCTGAATGTACTTAGGGCCTAGCCTAAAATTCACAGTCCTGCTGTGATGACTGGTAAAGCACAGAATGCATAGGGCTGTGTCTTCCCTGAACTTTCTGATCAATAAAGGAGGAAACAATAACGTACAGGAGGCCGTGGATGTGTCACATGGCCACCCACACGAGATTTCCTCTCAGATGACGGATCAGTGGGGCTGCTGCTATCATTTCACGCTCTGTTGCTCCTGCTCACAATCCCCCGTCATGTCTGTTAGAGCAGAACAATCTGGGGCCCATAGGGTAACGTCGCTGCTCCTTTCCAGTGTGATGGCTCCTGAGATGCTATGTGTTTTAATACTTTCTACGCCTACCTTGTCAAGAGAGAGAGCATGGCCAAGAGTCGTAAGATGCTTAAATGTATCAAAGACATGCACTATTTTTTTGCCGCAAAATATTGGTGTGTTGTGATATGTATAAACATTGCAAGGAAATTCAAGAATAAGACAGACTTTCTCATAATTTCACAATCCTTGGTGATCTGGAGTAGTGAAGGGGTTCATTTTTACATTCCCTGGGGGTCTAGAGTAGTGAAAGAGTTTACTTTCACACTCACGGTTGGTGAAATGGTTAATTATACACTCCCTGGTGATGTAGGGTGGTGAAAGGCTTCACTTTTACATTCCTTGGGGGTCTAGGTAGTAAAAGGGTTCATTTTACATTTCTTGCTGGTCTAAGGTACTGAAAGAGTTTACTTATACACTCCCGGGTAGTGAAATGGTTAATTACACAACTCCTGGTGGTGTAGGGTAGTGAAAGGGTTCATTTCACATACCCAGGAGGTCTAACAGTGAAACAGTTAATATTACACTTGCTAGTGGTCTAGGGCAATTGGAGGGTTTCATGGTATATTGGTGTTGCTTCAGGTAGGTTCAGCCTTAAGGAGCATACCAGGATAATTTCCAGGTAGTAAAAGGGTTAATTTTGCATGCCTGATGATCTAGGGTATTGATAGGGTAGATATTACGTTTCCTGGTGGTCCAGGGCAATTGAAGGGTTCAATGGCAAATTTATGTTGCTACAGTTGGTAGAAACTAGGATATTGGGTCCCTGGATAATGGCTTGGTGGCCCAGGGCAGTGAAAGAGTTAGGTTCACATTCCCTGGTGGTTTAGGCTAGTGAAAGGGCTCTTTCACATACACTGTTTGGCTGTGGCAGGGAAAGGGTTACGTTTACATTCCCTGGTATTCTAGAATAGCAGAAGATTTAACCTTACATTTCCTAGTGATCTAGGGCAGTGAAGGGGTAAGTTTTTATGTTGCTACCTATAGGTTAAGATGTGTAACGTACTTAAAGTTCCAAAGTTGCGTGGAACCAGATCATGTGACCTTTTCCTTCTGAGAACCCTTCTTCCGCTGACATCACCTCCTTAACCAGTTTTCCAGCCTGGATTCAGGAGTTTGCGCATGCGCAGGAAGAGGAATAGTTCCTCTGCTGAATGCATATTTAAGGTGGATTCGGGAGTTTGCACATCTGCAGGGAGATGAGCTGGTCTTCTCCCTGCGCATGCGCAAACTCCTGAATCCACCTTATCTGCACATGCAACAGGGGAACTACTACTCTCCCTGCGCATGTGCAAACTCCTGAATCCACCTTATCTGCACATGAGACAGGGGAACTACTACTCTCCCTGCGCATGTGCAAACTCCTGAATCCACCTTATCTGCACATGAGACAGGGGAACTACTACTCTCACTGCGCATGTGCAAACTCCTGAATCCACCTTATATGCATATGAGTCAGGGGAACTATTCCTCTCCCTGCGCATGTGGAAACTCCTGAATCCACCTTATCTGCACATGAGACAGGGGAACTACTACTCTCACTGCTCATGTGCAAACTCCTGAATCCACCTTATATGCATATGAGTCAGGGGAACTATTCCTCTCCCTGCGCATGTGCAAACTCCTGAATCCACCTTATCTGCACATGAGACAGGGGAACTACTACTCTCACTGCTCATGTGCAAACTCCTGAATCCACCTTATCTGCACATGAGACAGGGGAACTACTACTCTCACTGCTCATGTGCAAACTCCTGAACCACCTTATATGCATATGAGTCAGGGGAACTATTCCTCTCCCTGCGCATGTGCAAACTCCTGAATCCACCTTATCTGCACATGAGACAGGGGGAACTACTACTCTCCCTGCGCATGTGCAAACTCCTGAATCCAACTTATCTGCACGTGAGACAGGGGAACTATTCCTCCCCCTGCGCATGTGCAAACTCCTGAACCCACCTCACCTGCGCACGCTGCAGGGAGAGGAATAGTTCTGGGCCCATCCACAGCCAATGTGACATCCTGGCCAGAAACCTAGTAAAGGACGTATGGAAGTCATGTGACCATTTTCTGAAAAAGCTGATCCAATCAACTTTTGGAATGGTGGCAGAATTATTGTCAATTCCCTTTTTTTTCATGATGACGATTTTGAATCCTTGGGCAGAGAACTTCGCCGGCATGTGAACCACAGGCGTGGATTTCCCAATTGAAATCAATGGGCGGGGATTGTGGGGCGATCAGTCCAGAAATGTCATCTGTCAGACACACGACTTCATATGAGACACATGTGGTGGAAGATGTCGGTAGAAAAACCTCCAGAGGGGAAGCTGACTTGTTTTTAGGTTATGAAACGAGACGTCGTGTTGTCTCCAGCGCAGAAAAAGGGAAATAGCCGGCGCTGAGTCAGCGGAGTTCATGTAGAGGTTACAACCCCCAATATTGTGGCCACGTGGCAGATATCACAACATACTGTACATACACAGATGTAGCAGAGCTGAAATTCTCACCAGCTTCTCAGCTGAGGCTGTTAGGTTAGGCAGAATTATCTCAGAGCTGAAATCTCCCAGCATCCCCTGCTTGTTTACTGTCAGTGCAGAGCATTGCAATCTGGGAAGTGTCATTGTTACAACATTGTGTCACGAAAACTGACTGCCCTCCTGCAAGAGTTAAACTGTGTAGGGTGGGTTGTGTAACTGCTTGATAGGATTAGATAGAGTGGCTAAGCAGACAGTATCACAGAGGATGGGATTAGATACACAGCTCAGCAGACAGTATCACAGGATGGGATTAGATACACAGCTCAGCAGACAGTACACACATAGGATTAGATCAGCAGCAGACAGATCACACATAGATTAGATACACAGCTCAGCAGACAGTATCACACAGGATAGGATTAGATACACAGCTCATTAGACAGTATCACACAGGATAGGATTAGATACACAGCTCAGCAGACAGTATCACACAGGATAGGATTAGATACACAGCTCAGCAGACAGTATCACACAGGATAGGATTAGATACACAGCTCAGCAGACAGTATCACACAGGATAGGATTAGATACACAGCTCAGCAGACAGTATCACACAGGATAGGATTAGATACACAGCTCAGCAGACAGTATCACACAGGATAGGATTAGATACACAGCTCAGGCAGACAGTATCACACAGGATAGGATTAGATACACAGCTCAGCAGACAGTATCACACACAGGATAGGATTTAGATACACAGCTCAGCAGACAGTATCACACAGGATAGGATTAGATACACAGCTCAGCAGACAGTATCACACATGATAGGATTAGATACACAGCTCAGCAGACAGTATCACACAGGATAGGATTAGATACACAGCTCAGCAGACAGTATCACACAGGATAGGATTAGATACACAGCTCAGCAGACAGTATCACACAGGATAGGATTTAGATACACAGCTCAGCAGACAGTATCACACAGGATAGGATTAGATACACAGCTCAGCAGACAGTATCACACATGATAGGATTAGATACACAGCTCAGCAGACAGTATCACACAGGATAGGATTAGATACACAGCTCAGCAGACAGTATCACACAGGATAGGATTAGATACACAGCTCAGCAGATACAGAGTCCCAGGAGACTGTATCACAATTAATGGGCTCAGATACAACAGCTTAGGAGATGGTATAAGACATTAGGCTAATATATTAGGGTGAAGTGAGGATCACGCCCCTGCCAATATTTTTGGTGAACACCATTATTTAGTGATTGATGGACTCTGGGTTTACTGCTTGCTTTATATTTTGTTAGGAAATTATTAAACGCTCTGCCCCCCGGGGTACATGCTAAGAGCGAACACAATCCTCCCTGCTCAGCCAGGGCAACATCATCTCCACTCCACCCGGTAAGATATACATATATACAGCCAATCAGCTTGTCGTCCCTTTTTGTAAAAGTGATCTTGTTGATGATATACAAAAATATACAATATACACACATACATATACAGTACACAGACATATCTACAGTATACACACTAATATACAGTATACAAACAGATATCCAGTATATACATATACAGTATGCAACACATATACAGTACACACATATACAGTATACACATATTCCATATAAACACATATATAGTATAGATATATACAGTATACAACATATATCCAGTATATAATATATACAATATACAGTAGACATACACATAATATACAGTATACACACATACAGTATACAAACACATATACAGTATACACATACATATACACAGATACATATATCCAGCTTAAACACAGATTACACGCACACATGTTTAGTATACACAGAGTACACATATATATATAGACAGTATAAATACACACATACATATCCACTATACACATTTATATACACACAGTTTACACACACACATATATATCCAGTAAAACACACAGTTTACACACACATGTCCAGTATAACAGACAGTACAAACACACATATATATCCACTATACACACACGTCCAGTATACAGACAGTACACACATATATATCCAGTAAACACACAGTTTACACACACACGTCCAATATACAGACAGTACACACATATATATCCAGTATAAACACATATATTTCCACTATACACACACACACGTCCAGTATACAGACAGTACACACATATATATCCACTATACACACAGTTTACACACACACGTCCAGTATACAGACAGTACACACATACTATATCCACTATACACACAGTTTACACACACACGTCCAGTATACAGACAGTACACACATATATATCCACTATACACACACATTTACACACACAGTACACACAGTATATATATATATATACATATATATATATACAGACACTATACACACACACGTCCACTATACACACAGTTTACACACACATGTCCAGTATACAGACAGTACACATATATATATACAGTATACACACACATCCAGTCCAGTATACACACACACAGTACACACACATATATATCCACTAATTACACACAGTTTACACACACATGTCCAGTATACAGACAGGTGTAGTATATACAGTGTTTGCTGTCTCCGGCTGTCACTGGGATATCACACAATCAGCCTCTGTCTGCTGAGACAAAGCCCCGGTAGTTACCTGTGGTGGGCGGCGGGCACAGTCCCTGGCATGGTCCGGTCACCTCCCACCCGGGGCGCCCCCTATAGCTGCAGTGTGCCAGGTGCGGGGGCTGCTCTGTGTCCAGACGGGCAGGAGGTGGGAGCAGACAGTCCCTGCAGCCTCTTAGCGGGTGCGATGCTCTGCCGGTCCCAGCTGTGAGCAGAGGAGGAGGAGACTCCTCCATACAAAGGACCGAGGGCTCCTCACCCTCCCGGGGATCCCATCATCCCATTTACATGCAGGGGACATCACTCCCATCATCCAGGAGCCTGTCACATATAGGCTGTCACTGCACTACAAGTACTACATGTGCTGTGCAGGTGCATGCAGACTATTGCTCCCTGTTATCAGCCATGACAGTCCGGGGAGAGGATGACTGTAGGACAGGAGAATACAATCTATTGCTCCCTGTTATCAGACATTTCAGGGGAGAGGATGACTGTAGGACAGGAGAGAATACAATCTATTGCTCCCTGTTATCAGACATTTCAGGGAGAGGATGACTGTAGGACAGGAGAATACAATCTATTGCTCCTGTTATCAGCCATTTCAGGGGAGAGGATGACTGTAGGACAGGAGAATACAATCTATTGCTCCCTGTTATCAGCCATTTCAGGGAGAGAGGATGACTGTAGGACAGGAGAATACAATCTATTGCTCCCTGTTATCAGCCATTTCAGGGGAGAGGATGACTGTAGGACAGGAGAATACAATCTATTGCTCCCTGTTATCAGCCATTTCGGGGGAGGAGAGGATGACTGTAGGACAGGAGAATACAATCTATTGCTCCCTGTTATCAGCCATTTCGGGGAGAGGATGACTGTAGGACAGGAGAATACAATCTATTGCTCCCTGTTATCAGACATTTCAGGGGAGAGGATGACTGTAGGACAGGAGAATACAATCTATTGCTCCCTGTTATCAGCCATTTCAGGGGAGAGGATGACTGTAGGACAGGAGAATACAATCTATTGCTCCCTGTTATCAGACATTTCAGGGGAGAGGATGACTGTAGGACAGGAGAATACAATCTATTAACTCCCTATTATCAGCCATTTCGGGGAGAAGGATGACTGTAGGACAGGAGAATACAATCTATTGCTCCCTGTTATCAGCCATTTCGGGGGAGAGATGACTGTAGGACAGGAGAATACATCTATTGCTCCCTGTTATCAGACATTTCAGGGGAGAGGATGACTGTAGGACAGGAGAATACAATCTATTGCTCCCTGTTATCAGACA
>ONZH01025516.1:0-57125 GCA_900303285.1 Rhinella marina | reverse complement strand
GGGGCTCTCAGGTGCCATAGAGATAACATTGTATCATGAACAGCTCTGCTACTCTCCAATACTGGTTGTGTTTCTATTCCCCAATTTTCGGTAATATCTCTGCTTTCTGTCAGTGAATGAAGCCATTGTTAACATGCAATGCTTTAAAATAACAGAAGAAGTAATGGTCGCCTCCCCAATGTCCTGCTGCACCCTGGTGGAGAATTACCTTGTCACGCTCTTGAGTATTTTCAGGTTTTTCTGCCACGCGTGAAGGCACCCTTAACTCACCTGCCCACAGATACAGTAAATATGCAAAGGATCTGCACAAATGTCAGTGTTTCATGTGGTTTTTGCTATGGATTTGATGCTATTTTGCCCGAAATCTCACCCTTCCATTGTAAAAGGGGGAAATCCGTGCCAAACATTGCATACGTAATTGACATGTGGATTTCTAGATCAGTACGGCAGGTCAATTTCCACACGGAGGAAAAAAAGCAAAGTGCCCATGACGTGTGTAATCTCGTACACGTTGCTGGTGCTGTGCTACGCTGCGGTTTTTCTGCGCAAGAATCCGCACGTAATCCGCACCCTATACTGCTTCCCTTAGGTTGCTGCGTTTCGTATGCAGAAAAAAAGGCATACATTTTTGGAATAACGTATCTGCATTTTTCCTGCGTTTCCTTCTAGCAAAGAGAAATAAAATTATAGTCTGTGGGTCCACGAAAACCATGGGCACAACACGGAGGGCATCCATGTTTGGTCCCTGGTTTTAACTGAACATTAATAGATTTTCTGGAAATTAATTTTTGGCTGAGCAGTGTCTGTGGAATACGGAGGACACAAGGAGGAAGGATTCTTCACCGACATCTTCACAGAAGAAACCCTGACCATCTTGTCACGGATGTCATCATAGACATCTGAATGTGGCCTTACACTGCACACATCTGATTGGTAGCTTCATCTCATTTAGGCCTAATGCAGGCAAGCGTGTGTGCCCCCATGTCCGCATTGCAGACCGCAATCCTCAAGATACAGCGGGTTGCAGAGCGGAGACACAGATCGGAAGCCCATGTAAGCACTTCTATAGGATTTCAGTCCATGCCTCTGCACCGGATCGCGGACCCATTTAAAGGGATTTTCCGAGTTATATATATTGATGACTTATCCTCAGGATAGGTCATCAATATCAGATCGGCGGAGGTCTGACACCCGGCACCCCCACGATCAGCTGTTTGAAGAGGAGGCGCGCGCTGTATCAGCGCTGCCTCCTCTTCACTGTTTACATGCTGGCCGTAACCAGGTAGTGGGGAGTAGGTGTAATTACACCTCACCGCCCAATTCATTTCTATGGGAAGAATCGCTTCCATACAAGTCTATGTGAGCCATTCTTTCCATAGAAATGAATGGGGCGGTGAGGTGTAATTACACCTACTCACCACTACCCCAGTTACGGCCAGCATGTAAACAATGAAGAGGAGGCAACCCTGAGGATAGGTCATCAATATATATCACTCGGAAAACCCCTTTAAGTCAATGGGTCCACATCCACAAATGGAGCGCATACAGACTGTGCCCGTTCGTGACGTACTAATGTTTGTGGTCCGCAGCACAGGGCCATCTCTCTCCTTTAATATGTAAATAAATATCTATCTATCGAAAGATTCATTCATTCATTCATTCATTCATTCATTCATTCGATCTACCTACCTGTGTATCTCATTAGTAGGAGCTTAGCGCAGGGTGGGTCTTATTTCGATTAGGGAGACTAGTTAAGATATAGGTCATGACTCTCTCTTGATGATATACGACATGACATAAACAAAGCACCTTGTGACTTCTGGGTAAAAAAATATGCTAATTACTAGGTCTAACCTCTGCTGCTATAGGCTTTACAAAAGCTCATTTGAATATCTTTCCCACAATCCAGAGGGGCATCTCCTGGCCTACAATACTGCACACATGTATTCTTTATAATAGGAGTTTTCTAGCATGCAGAATCCACAGAAAAGAGATCTGAACCAACATAAAATATACCAAGGTCCAGAAAATTTGTATATACTGATATCCAGAAAACAGATTTAGGCCTTTATCACACACAAACTATACAGATTATGTCAGGATGAGTTCAGGGTGCATTCAGTGAAACTCGCTTGAGCTCTTACGTGTAAGGCAGTGCTCCAGACTAAAAAAAAATACCTAGGCTCCTGAACTGAAAAATTTAGGAGCCAAATTAAATTTTTAGCCACCAAAAAAAAGACTTGGAGGAGAAGATGGAACGTCCGGCCCATAACAGAACAGTCCTATCCTATTTTTTGGGGGACAAGGTGACTAAAAAATGGCGAATTGTGCGGATTTTATATATTTTTTTCTGTTACGTGTTCACCGCATAGGAGATTTTTTTTATATTTTAATAGTTTGGACTTTTCGGACGTGGCGATATGTATAATGTTTATTTATTGTTAATATATTTTATATGTAAAATTGGGAAAGGGGGTGATTAAGGGGCCTTTCAGACGGCCGTAGTATTGCACATCTGCTCCGCAATACCACGGATGCCGCCCGGCGTATGTTCCACAATTTGCGAAACACGCAGCCGGGCGCCCCGTTCATAATGCCTATTTTTGTCCGCAGTTGCGAACAAGAATAGGACATGTTCTGTAATTTTCTGCAGAGCCGTGGCAAGTTCACACGCCGCCCATTGAAGTGAATACAGCCGCATCTATGCCGCAAAATTGCCGCCACTGCCACCAATGTTTATTATACTGGGGAGTTGGGGGCAGGGCGCACTGCGCCACCAATGAAGTTAACTATGTCTAATAAAAGTACAGGAGCGGGTGCTGGCATGGAATCACGTAGCCGGCACCCGACCTGTATTATAGGGAGCTGCAGTCAGCGGTAGTTAACCCCTCAGGTGCCGCACCTGAGGGGTTAACTGCGGTGTATGGGAGCTCCCTATAATACAGGTCGGGTGCCGGCTATGTGATTCCACGCCGTCACCCGCCTCCTGTAGTTGTATTAAACATAGTTAACTTCATTATTGGCGCAGTGCCCCCTCCCCTCCTCTGCCCCCCCCCTCATTGGTGGCGCAGTGCGCCCTCCCCTCTTCTGCCCCCTCATTGGTGGCGCAGTGCCCCCTCCCCCTCCTCTGCCCCCCCCTCATTGGTGGCGCAGTGCGCCCTCCCCCTCCCCTCTTCTGCCCCCTCATTGGTGGCGCAGTGCGCCCTCCCCTCCCCTCTCCTCTCCCCCCAAATTGGTAGCAAGACTTGGTAAAAAGTCTTGTCGCCATTTGCAAATAATGAGTCACATTGGCGACCATTTTGGTCGCCATCTGGGGCCCTGTAAGGGACAAAAGTGCAATATACTGCACAGCCGCTTGTGAAGGTGTGCATTGTAAGAGGCCACAAGGCTCGTCCCCACACCACAGGCCCTTCAAACAGCTGACTGGTGGGGTTGCCAAGAGTTGGACCCCTGATGCTTGTAAATAGAAGATGTCCTCGGGTATACGGACTGTTTTGGCAGTCCCCGTGAATTTGGAAAAACTGATGGCGATACGTATTTTTTATTGCATTATTCTTATTTGCACTATGCACTGATTTTAAGAAAAGTCAGAATCCCACAACTCTGGCCAAAGAATTTTGTGTGGGTTGTCTCATTTCAAACACTGATGACATGACTAGGAATGGTCCCCTCCCCCCCCCCCATGGGAACCACTCCTATCTTCAGAAGGGGCCCCTCGAAGTAACCACCCTCCATTCACCCCTGTGGGAGTTCTGAAGATAGCCAAGTCAGCGCTCCCCAATGGAGCTCAATCTAAGTTCCCTATCAGTATGTCTTTGGAGTGTGGGAAGAACCCAGAGTACCCAGAAGAATCCCACACAAACACGGGGAGAACATACAAACAATATGCAGATGTTGCCCTTGGTCAGGACCCCAGTGCTACAAGTCAGCAGTGCTAACCACTGAGCCACCGTGCTACCCTCCTATCAGTATGTCCCATTCAAATGAATAGGTACACATCTGTGCTGCCCCCCCCCCCCCACATGCAACGGCTGTGTGCATGAGCATGTTTTATTTTTTTGCGGAGCCACGGCTACCCGTGGTCATTGAAGTGAGCGGGGCCGCATCTATTCCGCAAAATTGTAGAATAGATGCGGACCTGTTCACACGGTCGTGTGAACGGGCCCTTAGACAGTTTTTTCTGCATAAAAATCTGCTTGGAAAAAATATGCATGGAATCCGCATTATATGCAGTTACCTTCACATCTGCTCTATTGATTTGCTTTGTTCAATTCTATGAAAAAAATGGAAGCACCGTATCATTTGAATCATGAACAGCGCCCACCAGATTCCATTCACTATAATGGTGTCTGTTGGTTTTCTTCATGGGGCCGACATTCCACCAGGCAACACGTAGTGCACCATGAGGTACTATTGTCTCCAGCATTTTTGCTATGATCAGCAATAGAGGCTTCAGAAGTGAAGTCTAAAGGTGGACTTTTGTCCTACACCCTTTGAGATTCACTTCACAGGACAGGAGAATCCCACAAACAACACAATGGTTGACAGGTATGTTTTTTCCTGTTCCCTGGCTCACAAATCAGCAGAGGGTTCTGATAAATGTCCAGGTTGAGGTCCCTGTGTTCTCAATACTTTAATCCATCACCTCTCCTCCATGAGACATGAGCACTGACCACCCCTGTTCCCCACATGCATACACAGACACAGCAGCAACAGAGTGTCTAGCAGACTTTGGTCATATCAGCAAGTGTGTTAAGATTTCATATACTGTATAATACCTCCAGTACTGTTCTCTGTCACCTGGTTTGGGACATTCTAACATTTACTAGAGTGCATAGGTGTTACTTCCTGTGTTGTAAGGGTATTTTGAAGAACTGATTGGTTCTGTCCCCTTTAATTCTGTCTCTTTTATATTATTTTTAATATTCTGTGTAATAACGTCTTCCTTGTATTGTAGTGGGTTAGGGATAGTTAGTACCCATCCCCCATTGTGCTGATAAGATCACATTCTTGAGTGATCTCAGAGACATGCGTGCTGCACACTGGAGGAGTGACTGAAAGGTATAAACTCTGTTACACACACACATTAGTTGGCACTCCATTGAAGACTTAATTCTAGGTAGGATGCAAGTATTTATTTTCCCTATCTCTTGTACACTCTGTGGTGTTGGTCATGTGCTATAATGTGGTATTGTATTGAAGGCCAGTGATGATTATTTATTTTTACTATTCTGTATGTGACTTGTCTTATCTAATGTTATCTTATATTTAATCACACTTAATAATAATAAATATATTTATTCACTTAGCCTGTGTAAGCTTATTCACTGTCAAATTTTTTTGAATTCACGTTTTGAAACACTTCCCTCTTCTCCTTACCTCACTTGTCTTAAAGTCTCCCTGCAGCTCTTGCTCGGTGTAATGTGATGCCTCATTGAGAAGCTCCCAAAAGATCCCTCTGAAAAATTGGTCCAATTTAGCATTGTGTAGAATTTGAATTTATACTCTGAACCATGTGCTACTATGCAGTTGAAAAGTCATTGAAGTGACACTGCTATCCTTAAACTCTCCCTTCCAGCTCGATTGACCTTCCCAGTGCATTTTCCAAGTCTTGGATGTGCTTTTGTCTTATTCCCCCTGCTGCATAGTGCAGCGAGGTTTACTCGGCCCAACTTCATTGGTAAATTACTCATGTCCAGGTAATCCGCCTCAATGCACTGCACATCAGCAGGCAGTACAAGACAATGATGAAGCCGAGATCTGGAGGAGGCACATGGGTCAATGAAGCTACAAGCGAGGGTCTGAAGAATGGACTGCTTGACTTTTCAGCATACTTTAACTGACCCCCTTACATGATTTTTTCATTGGGTTTCACACACATTTTTTGTGGCACTTTTTGTTTCATCTTGCAGCAGTCTTTTATCAATGCTTTTTGTGAGTATAAAAAAATAATAAATAAGCACTGACTCCAGATGTTAGTAAGTCTATGGAAATTATGAAACGCAGAAATGCAGTTATTTGTTTTGTGGTTGTTTTTTCTGTCTATGATGTTTTTTGAAAAAAATTGCAACATGATTTTTGGCTCATTTGCTGCCATTTTTATTACATTGACATACAGTACAGACCAAAAGTTTGGACACACCTCATTCAAAGAGTTTTCTGTATTTTCATGACTATGAAAATTGTAGATTCACACTGAAGGCATCAAAACTATGAATTAACACATGTGGAATTATATCCTTAACAAAAAAGTGTGAAACAACTGAAAATATGTCTTATATTCTAGGTTCTTCAAAGTAGCCACCATTTGCTTTGATTACTGCTTTGCACACTCTTGGCATTCTCTTGATGAGCTTCAAGAGGTAGTCATCTGAAATGGTATTCCAACAGTCTTGAAGGAGTTCCCAGAGATGCTTAGCACTTGTTGGCCCTTTTGCCTTCACTCTGCGGTCCAGCTTACCCCAAACCATCTCGATTGGGTTCAGGTCTGGTGACTGTGGAGGCCAGGTCATCTGGTGTAGCACCCCATCACTCTCCTTCTTGGTCAAATAGCCCTTACACAGCCTGGAGGTGTGTTTGGGGTCATTGTCCTGTTGATAAATAAATGATGGCCCAACTAAACGCAAACCGGATGGAATAGCATGCCGCTGCAAGATGCTGTGGTAGCCATGCTGGTTCAGTATGCCTTCAATTTTGAATATATCCCCAACAGTGTCACCAGCAGAGCACCATCACACCTCCTCCTCCATGCTTTACGGTGGGAACCAGGCATGTAGAGTCCATCCGTTCACCTTTTCTGCGTCGCACAAAGACACGGTGGTTGGAACCAAAGATCTCAAATTTGGACTCATCAGACCAAAGCACAGATTTCCACTGGTCTAATGTCCATTCCTTGTGTTCTTTAGCCCAAACAAGTCTCTTCTTCTTGTTGCCTGTCCTTAGCAGTGGTTTCCTAGCAGCTATTTTACCATGAAGGCCTGCTGCACACAGTCTCCTCTTAACAGTTGTTGTAGAGATGTGTCTGCTGCTAGAACTCTGTGTGGCATTGACCTGGTCTCTAATCTGAGCTGCTGTTAACCTGCGATTTCTGAGGCTGGTGACTCGGATGAACTTATCCTCCACAGCAGAGGTGACTCTTGGTCTTCCTTTCCTGGGGCGGTCCTCATGTGAGCCAGTTTCTTTGTAGCGCTTGATGGTTTTTGCGACTGCACTTGGGGAAACTTTCAAAGTTTTCCCAATTTTTCGGACTGACTGACTTTCATTTCTTAAAGTAATGATGGCCACTCGTTTTTCTTTACTTAGCTGCTTTTTTTCTTGCCATAATACAAATTTTAACAGTCTATTCAGTAGGACTATTAGCTGTGTATCCACCTGACTTCTGCCCAACACAACTCATGGTCCCAACCCCATTTATAAGGCAAGAAATCCCACTTATTAAACCTGACAGGGCACACCTGTGAAGTGAAAACCATTCCAGGTGACTACCTCTTGAAGCTCATCAAGAGAATGCCAAGAGTGTGCAAAGCAGTAATCAAAGCAAAAGGTGGCTACTTTCAAGAACCTAGAATATAAGACATATTTTCAGTTGTTTCACACTTTTTTGTTAAGTATATAATTCCACATGTGTTAATTTATAGTTTTGATGCCTTCAGTGTGAATCTACAATTTTCATAGTCATGAAAATACAGAAAACTCTTTGAATGAGAAGGTGTGTCCAAACTTTTGGTCTGTACTGTACATTGCATTTTTCCTGGTGCTTAAAAAACACACATTTCAATATGTGCTCCATTTTTACACCAGACAACTGGTATTTACTCCTTTCTGTCATCGGCCATACATGTCCAGTAGATGTTGGGTCTTAAAAGATGGCTCAGGAGCTGAACAGGCACCCTAGCTGCCGGGTGCCTGCTCTTTTAGACAGCAGACACCTGGTGGCACAGTCCATGATCGGAGACCACTCCTAGCATGGACTTTTAACCGCTCAAATGCCATGGTCAGTTGGGACCATGGCATCTGAGTGGTCATTTACCGGGAGTGCTGTGTTCCTGGGGACCGAATGACTCCCCCTCAATGAGACACGTTTGGTTGCTATGGCAGCATAGGACCTTCTGAAAGCTTCAGGACTTGTCATCAAAAAGTTCCGAGCAAGTTCTGCATGTGGCAGGGCTTGATAGGAATGCATTGATTTTACCAAAGACTGCAATGGTAAATCATTGCAGCCTATCGTATAAAAATGTCATGTTAAAGTCCCTTAGGCGGACTAAAAATAAATGTAAAAAAATGTTTTTTTTTTAAATATATATTAAATAATATATAATCCCCCCACTTTCCTCATTTTACAAATAATAAAAAACAATCATTGGTATCGCTGCATCTGAAAATTGCCAAAGTATGAAGGTATTTACTCTCTATAGTGAACGACATAACAGAAAGAATTCAAAATGGCTGATTTGCCATTTTTGGTCGCTTCAGCTGCTGAAAAATATTAAATAAAAGGTCATTGAAAGTCAGAAATATAAAAAGTTAAAAGGGTAGTGTAATGAAGAGGAAGTAGCATTTGCATGGATCACTGATCGGTGGTGGTGTCAGACCATCGCTTCTTAGATATTGATGACCTATCCTGAGGGTAGGTCATCAATATAAACTGGCTGCACAACCCCTTTAAAGGGATTTTGTCACCTAAAATTTTCTTTATTGATTAAAAAGAGATAATAAAACATGTTCTTTTTCTCTAATCTGTTTGTATTTTCTGATTGTAGTTTTTGAAATTTCATTACTAGAACATTTTTACGGGGGCTGCCATCTTGGCTGAGCTGTTCTAAACAGCATTTAGTGATATGCTTTACAGCAAGCCCCATGGACCATAGGCAGCAATAGACAGCTCCAGTCCTATTGAGAATGCATTGAGAGGCTTTTTCCTTTGAAGTTTTTGTTTATTCTACAGGGAGATTCTATTGTCTGTGATGTGAGTTGGTCTCCAATTACACTGTTTACGGTAGCAGCATTACTTTACAGCTGACACACTGACAAACAGGATATCTCAGCTGAGATTATAGCCTAGTGGCCAGAAGGAAAACTGCAAGATTTTAAGATGATTTTAAAATATAGATAGGAACATGGAAAATTAGAAAAAACATCGCCAAACATTACAAAGACATATGTTTAACATAAAAACTTGATTTAAACAATGGGTCATTTTTTTATGACAAATTCCCTTTAAAGGGAATCTGTCACCAGGATAATCACTATTGAAGTAAAGCCATGGCCTAATAGCACTTAGTACCTTATTTACAGATGTGCCTTTGTTTCAGCAATAGATGTTTTCTATCTTCTGAAAATCCAGTTTATTTGGTAAGCAATGAGCCAGTAAGGTGCCCAGAGGGGTGTGATTCTTGCAGGAAGGAGCCCAGGCACGCCTCTTACATCACAATTAAGACATAACTCCGCCCCCTTTTCCCTGCTCCCAGTATGAGGGTGGGCTTGGGCACTAGCAGGCGGCGTGCTTGGGCTCCTTCCTGCAAGAATGACGCCCCTCTGGGCACCTTACTGGCTCATTTGCATACCAAATAAACTGGATTTTCAGAAGATCGAAAACATCTATTGCTGAAACAAAGGCACATCTGGAAATAAGGTACTAAGTGCTATTAGACTATGGCTTTACTTCAATAGTGATTATCCTGGTGACAGATTTCCTTTAAGGAATCAAAATATCATAATGCAAAGATTTTTTTTCAAAGTTTTTATTTTTTAAAAGTATTAAAACTGTAAAAACATGGTATTGTTGTAATTTTACTGACCCGCAAAATGAATTTAACACGTGCAATACTTTATTGCGTAGAAAACACGATAAAAATGAAACCTATAAAACAATGAAAAAATCGTTTTTTTCCAATTCTATCCCATTTAGAATTTTTTCCAGCTTCATACTACATCATATTCAATATTAAATGGTACCAGTTGTCCTGCAAAAAACAAGCCCTCATATGGAACAATAAAAAAGGTTATGGCTTCTGGAAGGCAGTGAGTAGAAAACTAAAAAAAAATAAAAAAATAAAAAAAAACAGAAAACCATATATCAATAAATCATCTGCTTCCCTTCACATAAAACTTGGGATTGCAGCTACCACTAGAGGGAGCTCCGTGCACAGGAATGCCTACTGTTTTTATGAACTCCAGGAAGGTTGTAGTGTCTTTATGGAATGAGCTCCCCCTAATGGTGGACGATGGTAAATGCAGTAAATCCATGTCAGGAACAGTAGAAGCAGTTCACAGCTACCTTCTGGGACCCATAACTATCACGTGGTCTGCCTCTATGGGAATGGACAATTACAGGGCCATCTTTAGAAAGCTTTTCCCCGGCTGACTGATTTCTTTCATTCTGTTTAATTTGGATCAGGTTACCTAAGGCAACAGCCACGCTCTAGATCCTCCGTTTCAAATGTCTTGTGAGAAACCCTAAGTTAAAATATGTAGAAATGTAATAAGTTCACAGTTTGGATGTGCGCTTTAGAGTATTACTCATAGTCACTTACACTACAGTATTAGATGATATTATTCACAGTTCAGTTACCATGGAAGCCTGCTACAGAAAGAACATCTGTGAATTGTAATTGTCCTGGACGATTTTATCTACTTCACATCCTCCAATGTTTGAGCCTCGTGCACAAATACAGTACAGGAGAGGCGTCAGTAACAAAGTATACAAACGAGAAGGAACTTTCCGTACGTGCACCTGCCAAAATGTCCTAAGCTGCTTCAGATGGATTGCGTTATAGTAAGAAATCAGGTTCATACGACTACCGTAATGATCATGGAGAAGAAGAAATCTGAAGACATTTCACTGACAAGGCAGGTATCCAATACCCTTCTGAAGGAGCTAGTTCAAAGGTGGCAGTCAATAAGTAAAAATCAGGACATTTAAAGGGAGTGTATTATAGTCTTTTGCTCCTGTTTTAGGGTCCATTCAGACGTCCGTAAGTATTTTGCGGTCCGCAAATTAAGGATCCGCAAAACACGGATTCCGGCCCGTGTGTGTTCCACAATTTGCGGTCCACACATTGCCGTCCCTATGATAAAAATACCTATTCTTGTCCGTGATTGAGGACCCAGAACTATGGATGTATGACTGGACCCTTAGGCCTCATTCAGATGGCCGTAGTGTTTTGTGGATCCGCAAAACACGGATACCGGACGTGTGTGATTGCGGACAAGAATAGGTCATGCCCTATCCTTTCCGCGGAGCCACCGTGTGCTGTCCATATATTTTGCGAGCGCAGGGGAGCCAAGCGGTACAGTGCTCGTTTCGAGCACGTTCGCTCATCTCTAAACAGGAGCAGTTCTTTCCCTTATACCTTATGTCTGTGGAGGCTCCAATCCTGGTTTTGGCTCCCAATCACTGATGGAAATCACTGATCAAAACACTGTGTGAATGAGGCTTAGGCCTTGTTCATACGTCAGTTATTTGATCAGGTATTACCATCAATTTTTGTGAGCCAAAACCAGGAGTGGAGGCCACACAGAGATAATGTTATTTATATTAGATAGATAATGTTAGTTATATTAGAGCCACCAGTGACCTGACAAATACAAAGACGCCTCGCCTAATTCATCGCCTGCTGTGCAACTCTTTATAAATACTATGCCAAATTGTGACAGGCCGATCCACTAGTCCAGTCTAATCGCACTCCCAAAAACAGACGAGCATGATAAATGACCTAAAATGTCTTGTAGGGCTAGCTCCACTCAGTGTAATGATATTATTCACTTATAGATCCATTGCTTCATTCTGGAGAAAAAGTACTTTTAACCCTTTGAGAACATGATGATTTTCCATATTTGCATTTGAGTTTTTTACTCCAGGCCTTCCTGGGGACATAACGTTTTTATTTTTCTGTTTACATAGCCATATGAGGGCTCGTTTTTTTTTTTTTTTTACAGGACAAGTAGGAAGCTGGGAAAAAATCCAAGCGGGGTGAATTGAAAAACAAAACAAAACACAGTTTTATGTGTTTTGTTTTTTCGGCGTTCGCTATGCAGTAAAACTGACTACTTCTACAACTGACTACAACTATACCACATTTGTATAGTTTTTCTTGTGTTTTAAAATAAAAATTAAACTTTAGAAAACATTTTTCGACTTATTCTGATCCCTATATTTTTTTATTTTTACTTATATGGAACTGTGTGAAGGCTTAATTTTTGTGGGGCAATCTGTACATTTCATTGATACCATTTTGGGGTGTGTGACTTTTTGATCATTTTTATTCAGTTTTCTTAGGAAAGTGAAGTGAAAAACACCAAATAGGCCATTTTGATTTTCTTTTTGTTATCCCAATTGCCATAAGGGATAAATATATTTAGATTTTAAAAATACATGCATTATAGTACATGGTGATGCCTATGATGTTTATTTTTATTTTAATTTTCGGGAAAAGGGAGTAAATTGAATTTTTATATATATTTTTTTATCCTAAAAACTTAAAAATAACCTGAAAACCCCTTTAAGTATTTTCAGTAAACTGGTAATTCAGAAGAAGAATTTTTTTATTTTTTTATTTATTTTTTTTTTAGCAAAACCTCATACAAAACAAAATATTCCAAAATTTAAGCAGCATTTTTCTTACACAGCAAATATTGTTTAAGGTACCGGTAAAGGATAAATCAAAGCCAGAAAAATCAAAGGAGAATCCAGGATTTTCATACGGATGGCCTGTAATCAATGTGATAGGTAATCAATATGAGACTGGGGGGTCCAACTCCTGGCTCCCCCACCAATCAGTTGGATAGGCTGTTGTGCTCTGATGAGTGATGTAGCCTTCTCACAGCTTAAAAAGCACAGCGCCGTCCATTGGATAGTGCCTCTGTTTGGAATTGCTACTCAGCCCTGTTCACTTGAATAGGACTGAGCTGGGCCTAGGCCATGTGACTGATAAACGTGATGTTGCGTGGTCTAGGAAGAGGCCTGAGTGGTCATGGAGCACCGCAGCCTCTTCATACAGCTGGTCGGTGGGGGTTCCGATTTCATATTGATGACCTATCCCAAGGATAGGCCATCAATATGAAAATCCCAGAAAGTCCCTTTAATCTCCCTATGAACATTCAGCAGGCAAAGATGAAATTAGCCAACAACAGTCATGTAGATAAAAAAATTTACAGTGGCATGCAAAAGTTTGGGCACCCCTACTGTTACTGTGAGCAGTTAAGCAAGTTGAAAATTAAATGCTCTCCAAAAGGCATAAAGCTAAATATGCCACATTCCCTTTGTATTTTAAGCAAAAACATTTTTTTCAATTTTCATCCTTTTACATTTTCAAAATAACAAAAAAGGGTCGAAAGTAAAACTTTAGTACCTAGTAATGGTTAGTACCTAGTAGCACCCCCTTTGGCAAGTATCACGGGTTGTCTTTCAATTCTTGTTTGAGGGATTTTAATTCATTCTTCCTTGTAAAAGTCTTCCAGTTCTGTGAGATTTCTGGCTGTCTTGCATGCACTGCTATTTTGAGGTCTATCTGCAAATTTTCAATGATGTTCACATCAGGGGACTGTGAGGGCTAGGGTAAAACCTTAAGCTTTTGAGATAGTCTATTGTGGATTTCAAGGTGTGTTTAGGATCATTATCCATTTGTAAAAGCCATCTCTCTTTCAACTTCAGCTTTTTTACAGTAAGTGTTTGCTTTCAATGAACCCATTCTTCCCTCTACCCATGAAGTATTCCCTGTGCCATTGGCTGCAAAATAGCTCCAAAGCATGATTGATCCACCCCCATGCTTAATGGTTGGACAGATGTTCATGTAATGAAATTGTGTGCCCTTTTTTCTCCAAACATACCTTTGCTCATTGTGGCCAAAGAGTTCTATTTTAACCTCATCGGTCTTGTTTAGATGTTCTTTTGCAGACTTCTGACGGGGAGTTTTGTGTTGAGTTTGCAGGAGAGGTTTTCTTCTGATCTCTCTTCCATGAAGGCCATATTTGTTCAGATGTTGCTGAACAGTAGAACAATGTACCACACCAGATTCTGCTAAATCTTCCTGATGGTCTTTTGCAGTCAAACAGGGGTTGTGATTTGCCTTTTTAGGAATCCTACGAGCAGCTGTCTCTGAAATTTTTCTAGGTCTTCCAGACCTCTTGACCTCATGTTCCATGTGTGAGCATGATCCTCCATTCTGGACTTGTAGGAGCGCATGGCATTATCATGATTTATAGTGCTATGTGCTTCTGCATGACCTCATTTCTACAGGACCAAAGTGACAAAAATCAATCAGTATGATCCTGTAGCAGTAAGGTCAAGCAGAGAAACATAACCTTATAAATGAGTATAATGCCATGTGCTCCTGCAAGTCCAGAACGGAGGATCATGCTCACACATGGAGCGTGATTCCCGCAATGCACTCACTTGTGTGAAACAGCCCTTAGAAAAACCTGTGGCTGCTTTTTTTGGGATAAGGTTAGAGGAGTCTGGATATTTATAAAGGTTTGAAATCTGCATCATCTAGACTTTCCTAACAATGATTGTGAACAATCCTTAACCATAACAGGTTGTTTAAGGTCTAAGACTTCGGTCAAAGTTATCAGAGCTTAAATCTCTTGGGTTCCCATACTTTTACAAAGTACTCCTTTCCTTTTTTTCACTCTAAAATTATACAAAAACAAAATAATACACTGATATTGCTTTAAATGTTGAAAAGTGTGTTTTATCTTTAACTCTATGTCTTTTGGAGATCATTTTATCTTCAACTTGCTTAAAAGCCATGTACACCTTTGGGGACAATTTTTTATGATTGCATTTTACTCATTTTGGGCTAAAAATAATTTTTTCAATTGGTCTTTAAAATTAAAAAATTAAAAATATTGAGCCATCCTGCCACAACAGGTTAACCGTTTTTCTAGCTATGTGAATCCTACTTTCACTTTGTTCCTGTCATCTAATAACCCTTATCTCTAAATTACTAAAAGGTTATAAACACTTATTTAAGCCACATTATTATCAGTAAGATAAGGATTGAGCTTCAATGATTGTTTATGAGGTTAGAGAGCAGAGATAAGGAGCCCGTCAGCTCCTTGCCTGAGAAAAAATTAAGATCCTGTTAATAGAGCATCTCAGCTCTGTACAGGGAAAATGACTCCATATTTTTAGGAAAGACAAACTGAAAAAAATAATTTTTACCTCATAATGAGTACAATGCTATAATAAAAATAAAATTGCCCCTCAAAAATATGTACATAGCTTATAACTGTTCACAGTAACAGTAATTTTGACCAGGGGTGCCCAAACTTTTGCATGCTGCTGTACATGTTCATTGGGGATTCTAACACGTAGCAGCAACATTTTGACCCTCTGGGGTCATACTGTAAACTGAAGTTCTTCACTCGTGTGATCCTGTGTTTTAATTACTGTCTCCAGTCAATTTGTTACAAATTTTCTTTTTATTTAAAGAATGCACAACCCAAAAGACACATATAAGCGGTCATCATTAATATTAATAGTTCAGCAATCATAACATCACAGCAAACATGACTGGTACAGCTGGAGGCCACAAGCCTACTTAGAAGCTTAGAAGAGCATGAACTTCAAGGACCATTCTTCAGCTGTACCATCTGAAAGTTTTGGCTGTACTATAGCTGCTCATTCCACTCCATTTTGTGGCAGATGAGCGACAATTGGTAGGAGGGCTTTAGCTGACATTAGCAGGCCACCTCTTTTTACTGCACTTGGTCAGGCTAAAGGTGATGGTGTTATGCCCTTGTCCTGCATTATGGCTTGCTCTTTTGAACTCTTTTATGTTCTTCGTTTTTTGTTGCTTTTTTGTTAGTTTGTAATTTTACACTCAGTTTTCATGTACTTTGTTTTCTATTGGCTAGACCCAGGTTTTTCTTTCTAAATCGGTTGTCCAGGACAATAATATTCTTTGCCTGTCCTGAGAACCTCTCCTGATCAGCTGTTTAAAGGGGCTATTGTGCCACACAGCGTGTGAGCAAACATACAGTATACGTAGCAGCACCCTGCTCCATGCACAATATGTAGCGGCTGTCTGTAGTACTACACACAGCTCTATCCCATTCATTTGAATATGAGGGAGCTGCAGTAAACCACAGTATTACACACGGCTGCTACAAAATATATGGCACTGTGTCTGTTAGTGAAGAGGCCACAACTATCTCCCAACTACTTTCACCCTTTCAAACAGCTGATTAGTTGTGGTGCCAGGAGTGTGATTGGCCATTCATTTTAAAGTCTCGGACAACTCCATTACAGTATATGGGTATTAAAGGGGTTGTTCATCCCTGGGGTCCTTTCTGGCAGACCCAACAGTTTGGCCAGACCTGCATAGGGAATCGTACCTACCTGAACCCCACTGCTGGGTGCTGGAATAGAAGCATCAGCAATGCCCTGGGATGCAGGTAGCGAGAGAGGTCCTGGGTTTAAGTAGACCCATCACAGGCCTAGAAGTGACACAATAACAGGACTGATTTCCCCTGTTACTGGGGCGGCTGTGTGTGTTATAGTGGGATGATGTAAAAAAACAAACAAAAAGGGGGTAACACTATATGATTACCATAGCAATTATTATCTTTTGTTTGATTTTACAAATAATTATATAAAAAAAGTGACAATCCTGTATATAAATGATATACTGTAAAAACAAAACCTACATTGTGAAGAAACATCTAGTCAGTAGCCCAATGAATAAGATGTATGCTTCATGCACACGGGCGCGTCCGTATTTCATTCCACAAACAACAGATCCACAAAATATGGATACATTCCATGTGCACTCCGCATTTTTCTCACTACCACAATGAGGGCACGGAATACCGACCAGAAGAGGACATGTTCTACCATTTGTGAAATGGCCACACTGATCCACAAGAATACAGATATGTGCACAGCTCAGCAGAAACTCTCTTATATATCTACTTGTCCAGTTGTGCCACTTCTTGGTTTGACACAAGGCATCCTGTTACATAACCACAGTTTGTTATTTTTGCATTTTGAGTCAATTAATTGCTAATTCGAAAAGTCGAAATATCTCTTTGAAGTTCACAGGTTCAGAAGGAAATGCAATAAGCTCACTAGTGTAATTATAAGGTGTCCTATATTTTGCTGAAGGCAGAGGTTGGACTCCTTACGCCTTTTCATTTTTTTACACTCTATACAGGTTGGATGCATGCCACACATGCTCATTATGTAGTTTAGCACGCTTTGGATAAATGTCTGCTGAACCTACCAACTTCGCAGGACTGGCCAATCATTTCAAGTGTATGGAGGCTTCCTGACTCCCTCCGATGGCCCGATCCTTTTGTTCATGGAGAGATATGCCACACTCTTCCCATTCACAACACATGGACAGTGATCGTGTCTTTCACCCAGCACCTAAAATCTATGTTTCTGTGCAGCAGATCCTGTTGACTAAACAACCCTCTGCTGCCCATAAGCAATTTTCAAAGGGGACAAGATATCACTGTATCGATCACTTGTCCCCATATAGCAGAGATGATTGCTGCATGTAAATGACACACTCATCTCTGCTGAAGATCAGGAACATTGGGATCAGGCAATAAATGTAGTCTGGAAACAGGCTGAGGTAAGAGTGGCAGGGTACATGCATATCCGTGAAACAAGTCTGAGCAAAGGGTCAATACGGTAAACAGGCAGTGGTCAGGTCAAGCAGCAGAGGTTGATAGACAGGTAGACAAACAGCACAGCACACCTTCGCAGGGAACTAGCAAGCTCGATAACCTAAAGATCAGGCACCCTCCCCTAGGGGAAGGTGGCTTAAAGTGAACCTGTCACCATGAAAGAGCAATGTAATCTGAATGCAGCATGTTATAGAGCAGGAGGAGCTGAACAGATTTATATATAGTTTTATGGGAAAAGATTTAAAAAAACCTGTGATTTATTCACTTCACTTTATTCATTGTGAGCTTTGAAGTCCAGGAGGCGGTCCTATCAGCGATTGACAGCTCTCTCTGTATTCACAGTCATAGAGGGAAGGCTGTCAATCACTGATAGGACCGCCTCCTGGACTTCAAAGCCCAGAATGAGCAGGAATTTAAGTGAATAAATTACAAGTTTTACTGACTCTTTTCCCATAAAACTATATATCAGTCTGCTCATCTCCTCCTGCTCTATAACATGCTGCCTGCAGATCAGACACCATATTCAATGTGACAGGTTCCCTTTAAGTACTCAGTGACCACCCATTGGCTGGGGAAGACTAAGATGTGCGCGCAATGGCACTTCAAGAGCTGGGGAGAGCACGCCCTAGAGATAGACCTAAGAGACCTAGAGGAGAGGCGCAGCAGGAGAGCACCGGCCACCAGGAAGCAGAGGGTTCAGATGGGTGAGTGATCCGACGCTCAGAGTCTCAGGGCAGCAGTGGGCATGGGCCGCAAACATACCAGTTTTCTCCATGTGTGAGTATATTATGTATTTATCACATGCCATTGGCTACAGCTATGGCAAATACTAATGGCCACAATACTGACTCCAACTGTCTAATCTTAGCGATTATTTGCAGGTGTAATAGGGCCTTAAGGCAAGACAGTTCCATCAGAGCGCGGACACTCTTTGTAATCTTGTCTTCTTTTTTTTTTTTTAAACCAGAGAATCCCATTAAACTAAGATCCCCGTACAATGGTAACTCTTTAAATCTGTGCTGTTGTCAAGTTAGTTGTGAACTTTCACTACGAGCTTATGCATATCTGAAATATTCACTCTTGGGAATATAACATATGTTTCACTTAAAGGGGTTGTCCTATTACATCAACGTATCCCCTGTCAACAGGATACGGGTTAAGTGTCTGAAACGTGGGGGTATGACACCAGTTGATCACTAGAATGGAGGCCCATTTGAATGAAGCTTGCGCACTGCCACTTCCAGTCTAATAGAGTTGGAGCAGTGGACCCACATGCTGCACTCAAATAGGGGAACACAAGCCCCCAATCTAGATCAGACACTAATGGGACAACCTCGTTCAGAAGTTTCTTTGTCTAAACAAAATAACAATATTTGTTCTAATTTTATATTTCATGAATAAAGACATTGTGCCGTCTATATTGTCATGTTGTGTCCGATGCCATATACATCAGAAGCAGCCAACAGATAAAAGAAAAGACAATAAAATATCTATCTCGCTAGCGGCATTTCCTCAACAAATGCATAGTAATGTTTTTAACAGCTAGCATTGTTTCTATACAAGTTGGCCGGATCAGACCCTCAGGTAGAAGAAATCCATAATATCCAGTGTCACGAAGTTCAAATGCAAAGGCATATGGGATGCCAATATTGTAGGCCCAGTCCATGGAGCTGCCAGAACTCAAATCTGTAAGAAAAAGTTTTCCATATTCATAAATTACCACCGTGGAAAGCATTAGTGAAGTGATATTGTTATCTTCTGAAAGTGACAAGTAAAATGAGACACCTCAGCGGCTGTGAGAAGTCCTCCTGAAGCAGAGGCTCAGAATTTAACATCATATCAGTTGGTTTGGTTGAAAGCACATATATACCGTAAGTGGCTGAAGAAAACCTGTCATTTGTCAATAAGTGCAGTAAAGTACTTGTAGGTGAATATTTCCTATCATATTTCCCATTTTTTAAATACAGGATTGGAGCTACAAAGAATTTCAACCACGTACTACAGAGACTTTACAGCTTCTCTTCCCTGCTCTGCGTAATTCATTATTGAAGAACTCATGAGACATTGTCTGCATAAATAAGAGCCTGGGACTGTGGGTCCGGTAACTCATTATCATTCATATATCCTTAAAGGGGTTTTCCGAGTTATATATATTGATGACCTATCCTCAGGATAGGTCATCAATATCAGATCGGCGGGGGTCCGGCACCTGGCACCCCCGCCGATCAGCTGTTTGAAGAAGAGGCGCGCGCCCTACCAGCACTGCCTCCTCTTCACTGTTTACATGCTGGTCATAACGGGGGTAGTGGTGAGTACAGTCATGGCCAAAAGTTTTGAGAATGATACAAATATTAATTTTTACAAAGTCTACTGCTTCAGTTTTTATAATGGCAATTTGCATATACTCCAGAATGTTATAAAGAGTGATCAGCTTAACAGCAATTACTTGCAAAATCAATATTTGCCTAGAAAATGAACTTTATCCCCCAAAACACATTTCAACATCACTGCAGCCCTGCCTTAAAAGGACCAGCTAACATCGTTTCAGTGATTGCTCCATTAACACAGGTGTGGGTGTTGATGAGGACAGGGCTGGAGATCAATCTGTCATGATTAAGTAAGAATGACACCACTGGACACTTTAAAAGGAGGCTGGTGCTTGGCATCATTGTTTCTCTTCTGTTAACCATGGTTATCTCTAAAGAAACACGTGCAGTCATCATTGCACTGCACAAAAATGGCCTAACAGGGAAGAGTATCGCAGCTAGAAAGATTGCACCTCAGTCAACAATCTATCGCATCATCAAGAACTTCAAGGAGAGAGGTTCCATTGTTGCCAAAAAGACTCCAGAGCGCCCAAGAAAGACCAGCAAGCGCCAGGACCGTCTCTTAAAAGTGTTTCAGCTGTGGGATCGGGCTACCAGCAGTGCAGAGCTTGCTCAGGAATGGTAGCAGGCAGGTGTGAGTGCATCTGCACGCACTGTGAGGCGGAGACTCTTGGAGCAAGGCCTGGTCTCAAGAAGGGCAGCAAAGAAGCCACTTCTCTCCAGAAAAAACATCAGGGACAGACTGATATTCTGCAAAAGGTACAGGGAGTGGACTGCTGAGGACTGGGGTAAAGTCATTTTCTCTGATGAATCCCCTTTTCGATTGTTTGGGACATCTGGAAAACAGCGTATTCGGAGAAGACGAGGTGAGCACTACCACCAGTCTTGTCTCATGCCAACTGTAAAGCATCCTGAAACCATTCATGTGTGGGGTTGCTTCTCAGCCAAGGGAATCGGCTCTCTCACAGTCTTGCCTAAAAACACAGCCATGAATAAAGAATGGTACCAGAATGTCCTCCGAGAGCAACTTCTCCCAACCGTCCAAGAGCAGTTTGGCGATCAACAATGCCTTTTCCAGCATGATGGAGCACCTTTCCATAAAGCAAAGGTGATAACTAAATGGCTCAGGGAACAAAACATAGAGATTTTGGGTCCATGGCCTGGAAACTCCCCAGATCTTAATCCCATTGAGAACTTGTGGTCAATCATCAAGAGATGGGTGGGCAAACAAAAACCTACAAATTCTGACAAAATGCAAGCATTGATTGTGCAAGAATGGACTGCTATCAGTCAGGATTTGGTCCAGAAGTTGATTAAGAGCATGCCAGGGAGAATTGCAGAGGTCCTGAAGAAGAAGGGTCAATACTGAAAATATTGACTTGCTGCATTAACTCATTCTAACTGTCAATATAAGCTTTTGTTACTCATAATATGATTGCAATTATATTTCTGTATGTGATAAAAACATCTGACAAACACACATAAAAACCAGAGGGCAGCAGATCATGTGAAAATATAATATTTGTGTCATTCTCAAAACTTTTGGCCATGACTGTAGGTGTAATTACACCTAACCGCCCCATTCATTTTAATGGGAAAGATCGCTCCCATACAAGTCTATGGGAGCAATTCTTCACATTGAACTAAATGGGGTGGTTAGGTGTGATTACACCTACTCACCACTACCCCCGTTACGGCCAGCATGTAAACAGTGAAGAGGAGGCAGCGCTGGTAGGGCACGCGCCTTCTCTTCAAACAGCTGATCGGCGGGGGTCCGAAACCCGGATCCTCCTGAGGATCGGTCATCAATAAATTTAACTTGGAGTACCCATTTAAAGGGGTTGTGCAAGAATGGGGCGGGGGGTGTTGACTGGACCTGTAGAGGGAAGCTTAATTACCTGCTTCTCGGGGCTGGCTCTCCGCTCATTTTCTCCGGGCCTGTGATGGCTCTCACTGCAAACATCAGGTGTGAGCCAATCACAGGCCACAGAGGTGACAAATGGTCACATGACGCAAGGGGATCCAGTCTCCACCATGGCCAGTGTTTGGCTCAAACCAGATGTTTACAGCGAGGGAGCCCAGCGAAGCATCGCAGGCTGGGAGGAGAACAATCGGGGACCCAGTATCAGGAAGCAGGTAAGTAATCTTCCCTTAACAGGTCCCTCTAAATGGTGGTGTTTGCCAAAATCTCCTTCATTCTTGCACCACCCCTTTAAAGGGGTTCTTCTAGTTTTTTGTAAATAAAGCTTTAAGGGATATTCTGGCATTCAGATGAGAAAATTGACAGAAGGTTGCGGGGTCATTACACACAGTGCAACAGTACAACACTAAGGCTAGATTCACATCACCGTTTCGTTTTCTGTTCTGATGGATCAGAAGAAAAGAACATAACAACAAAAAAAGATCCTGTATTTTAAGCATCTGTTGTGCACATTTTTCTTTCTGATATACGTTATATTAGGGTGTAAAAATTGTTTTTTCCATTTAAAATAACAGATCTCAGATGGAAAGATGGCTAAAACAGATGCAAAAATTGCATAACGGATTCTTAAAATACAGGATCTGCTTTTTTTTGTTGTGTTCTGTTCTTCTGATGGATCAGAAGAACGGAAAGCAAAACGGTGATATGAAACCGGCCTAAGGGTGTCGTTTTTGAAGCCAAAAAAGGAAACATGATATTAAAAAGTTTTTCTGGCATTACTATCGTGTTTAACAGATATGTTCATGTAGTTGCTTACCTCGTGTACATTACCCAATTTTTACTGTCCTGACTGTTGCTGTATCCAACCAAATCCATGATACACTTCTCCTTTCTCTGCCACAGCTCTAGCACCACCCCTAACAATTTCCAGCTAGTTTATAGCTCCTCCCACCCGGCTAATTATATAGACACTCCCCTATCACTGCCCCTAACAATACCCAGCTAGTTTATAGCTCCTCCCACCCAGCTGGTGCCAGGAGGCAGTGATAGAGGAGTGTCTAACAACCCCCAGCTAGTTTATAGCTCCTCCCACCCAGCTAGGTACATAGACACTCCCCTATCAACGCCCAGCTAGTTTATAGCTCCTCCCACCAGCTAGTTACATAGACACTCCCCTATCACTGCCCTTAAGTATACTCAGCTAGTTTATAGCTCCTCCCACCCAGCTAGTTACATAGGCACTCCCCTATTACTGCCCCTGTTGCTGCTTTGACACGCCCATGGACATAAAAATCTGAAACACACAACTAAAAGTTGGCTTAAACTTTAAGACAGTCTATAGATGCCACTGAGCCACTGTGATAATTCTGGCACATTTCACTTTTAAAGACTATCTGGTTGGGGGAGGGGGGAGGGTGTATGGACAGATTTCCAACTTTTTGGTTTGGTTTGAAGCTTTTTTGTGACGAATTTACAAGATGTCCCATGCCATATGTTAAATTTATCACATGAATTTTTTTTTGTAATAAACAAAGTCTACATTTGTTTATTACAAAGTCTCCATCCGTTTGTACTCCACATTACAAAAAAGTTGCAATAATGAATCTACCTAAAGATGTAGCTTCACCCACAAAACTCTGGCCTCCCCTTAGTAAATGAAAAAATGCTGGACATGGCGCAAACCTTTCTAAAAATGGTGCAAGTAGGATATAAATTTAGTGCAAATGCCTACTCCATGACAAAACATGCAAAATGACTCCACATTTCTTGCACATTGCACGCAATACATTATCCCCTATTAGATTGATTTGATATAAATCAATTTGAAAAAAATTTCAGTTGCATCTGAATCCAAATT
This sequence comes from Rhinella marina, assembly GCA_900303285.1. Classification (NCBI taxonomy): domain Eukaryota; kingdom Metazoa; phylum Chordata; class Amphibia; order Anura; family Bufonidae; genus Rhinella; species Rhinella marina. The sequence continues at coordinate 33,382 of ONZH01025516.1, read as the reverse complement.
TTTGGTAATTTCAAGAGAATTTGGGATTTAAGAGAGAGGAAAAAACTATTTTAAAAAAAGGAAGAGACAAGGGAGAAAAATATGAGTCCTAGGAGACCTCTGAGTGTCAGAGACAAGTTTTCAGGCCAATTAGAGCAAATTTAATTCAGGTAAAATCAATTCAGACATGAATAGAATCAGTTGACCTAATTGGCTGAATCAAATCTGGATCAAATTCTGAGCAATTTGTTCATCTCTACGTGTCTAACCTGTGTAACTCATAGTAAATCTATGCCAGTGTCTCACTATAGAAGCTTTTTATTATGAATTTAAAGGGGTTCTCCGGGATTTAAGAAAATGAAAACGCTTAAATATAACTTTATTATAAATATATTCTCAAATACCTTCATTAGTTATAATGGCTAATTTTGTCCAGGAAGCAATCATCAGGGAAAATAAAATGGCCGCCGTCCTATTAGTACACACAAAACCTGTCCTTATAACACAGGGGGAGAAGTTACTTCAGAGCAGTGAGCTAAAGAGATGCCTCATCCTCCTCTCCTTTTTGTCAGGGATTAACACCCTGAATATAGGTGATGTGATCTTCAGCTGAATCTCTGTAAGAATGGAGTTCATGAGGAGACATGAAGTATAGAGAGGAGGGTGCAAATGTGGATAAGGAGCAGCAACATTTTTAAGCAGTCTCCATTACCACAGTCCATGCTCTCTGTACTTCATATCTCCTAATGAGCTCCAGTCCTACAGAGATTCAGCTGAAGATCTTATCATCTGTATTCAGGATCATAATCCCTGACAAGCAGAGCAGAGAGGAGGATGAGGCAGCTCTGAAGTAACTAGTCATCATGTGTGATTAGGACAGGTTTTGTGGGTACTAATAGGACAGCGGCCATTTTATTTCTCCTGATGATTGCTCCCTGGAAAAAACGAGCCATTATAACTAATGAAAGGTTTTTGGAAATATGTGTATAATAAAGTAATATTTATGTATTTGTATTTTCTTAATTCCTAGAGAACCCCTTTAATGACAGATCTTTCCAATAGTAATATAGAAAAACAGAATAATGTGTTCTCTTCACATACTCACATAAAGTAGTGGATGCAGGACCATGTCTGTAACGTATCCCATAAGCAGAATTTATGGCTTGGACGGCTTTTTGTGCTGCTTTCTCCTGTTCAGGTGTAAATGAAAAAATTGATAGAGGATACTTTTAGCTTATTAGCATGTGATTATAAAATGACTTACCACACACACGTAGTTGGGAATGGCATCATACTGGTATGAGTAAGGGTAGAGTATCATTTGAGCGTAAGCATGGAACGATATGTAAATTTTAATAAGTTTTCTCCTTTTCTGGATAAATTGAGCAACGGCCTTTACTTCTGGCTCGGACTCGGCATACGGTCCACAATAGGTACTGTCACATGGATTGAACGAAGCACCTTCCTCTGGAAAAAGAAACGCTATGAAGTATTATGGAGAGAAAAAATGATCTTGCTTCCGCAATATTATAGGTAACCACAATGTAGGTAGTTCACAATGTCAAGGGTTTGTCCATAATTTATAGCTATAAGTGGAGTATTCATCTGAACAGCAAGCTGTAATTTTACAACAGTAACAGTCAATGGCGCACACTAAACATATTATCAAAACCTGTAAGTAGAAGGTATAAAAATGCTGGTAGTAAGTGTAGGAATATTGTGCTGGAATATAGTCTATTAAATATAACCACTGTATACTGCAAATGTATTACTCTATAATTTTGACCCCTTGACTTGGTGCTTAGTGAGTACAGCACAAATCTAGCCCTATGGTCTACTCAGCATGTTGCCTGTTTTCTATACTGTTACAACTGATAGAAATGAAGATTACGTTAAAATAGACATTTGGGCTAGAATGTTCTGATAGACCCTATTTGTAAAGCTTTTGGAAATAAACATACACAATAAATATAATAGTCATACATAAGAGATTTGCTGTTACACTGACCCTATTATATTAACCCCCCTGACTGTTTTGCTGGAGTCCAGCTCCAGCAGTGGGAAAAGTAGCCAACTGGAGGGGGGAGGGCTGCTTTAGATGTGGCTATCTTCTGAATGGTAGTATCTAGAAACATGCAACTGGTCTTGTTTGAAAGTTGGCATTCCAAGCTTTCAGACAATAAAAAAATGAATGACAGCAATATTTTCAGGACAGGGGAAGATATCAGTGATAGAAATCGTGATGCTGTGAATGCAGCTAAAAGTGGAGTTGTAACCCCCCCCTCCCACTTTACCGAGTTACTGGACCTATAAAGAGAAGATTACTTACCTGCCTGCCACCACTCCTTCTCCTCCTGGACTGCAATGCTCCGCTGGGCTCTCTCAATGTTAGCATCCAGCTTGGCGTTGACACAACAAATCACTGAAGACCAGATCTCCTTGTGTCATGTCATCATTTGTAATAACGTAAGGGGAGCCTGTCACCGTCGCGGGCAATGATTGGCTGCGGCAATGTTAGACCGGATTTTTATGGCGAGGCAGTCCAGTGGAACATCACAGGTCTGGAGGAAAAAGAGTGAGGAGCCAGCACCGGGAAGCAGGTAAGTGGGGGGCTTGCCAACCCCACCACCACAATATCTGTACAGTCACAACCCCTTTAATTAATATAGGTCCTACTTCTATGACATTCTGGCTGGGATGTCTAATCATGTCTCTAAGTCAAAAGCTTTATATATATATACACACATACATCTGTTCACGTTCATTTTTTATTATTTCATGTCATCTTCCTTTACCCTGTTACTGGGACTCTTCACTTTCTACCCCTGTATTTACGAAGCAGGAAATTACTTGGAATGTCGCTCAGCCAATCTCTGGCTGCAATGATGAACTACCATAGTCAGCGAGTGACATTCCAAGTAATTTCATGCTGGGTCGAGAGGTCAACAGGAAGTGAATCACAGCAGGAACCCAGCCACTGTCAGAAATGCAGCAGCGGGGATCTGCAAGGTGAGTATATTTTTGAACCAGCTATTGGATAGGTTATTTTATTGGGCCGAAATCACTATGACATACTGGTTTACGGCATAACATGGGAAAAAGTACTTACGGCAAAATTTAACTTTCCAGTTCCTGTTAGCATCTACTCCATAGCAGTTGAATCTCATTTTAGACCTTGTTTTTCTCCAAAAACGATCCTACATGAGCAGATGAGAAATGGCTTTATGTAAATTGTAAAGAAACACTCTAATTCAGTTGACTTTTTAGCATTTTATCTAAATTTAAAAAATGCATGGTTGGTGTTGGTTAAAGACAAATACCTGTATTTTGGGAAACTTTTGATTGACTTAGGAGATTGTCACAGATCCACTTCTATTGTCAGTATAATTTGCACCACCACAGTGGACATGAAGCATTACACAGTTTCCACTCATATCAATGGGCTATCCATGTAATGTAAAGACATGCAGGGTCCTCCACAGTGTTATTGGCAGGGTTGTATCTAGTTGGGAGTGGAACATATAGAGGGGCGCTCATACTTGAAGAGAAGCCACCCGACCTGGCAAACCATTCCTTATTAGTGTCCCTGTCGGCCAGGCCTGTATGCTTATGTATCAGCAATAAACACATGTGCCTTATATTGATGTAGGTAATCAGCTGATGTGACAGCAGTCCAACATACTTACTAAGCACTGATATGTAAGCATGCTCATCATACAGCAATAGGGTGTCAATATGGGGGGCTGCCATATCAGCTAGTGGAACACAGATGTGAGGTTTTGAGGTCTGACAGGTCTGAGCTCCCTAACACTGCCATTGATTTCGAGTAGTATTGAAAAGAGGCGCTGTGGCCTATGTTCCCCTGCCCTCTCAAATTGCCAAGGCAGGCTCCACCTCATTTCGGCATTTGGCACTAGAGGAAGGAGCCAGAATCATTAGCAACAGCCTGCCAGGCCCAGCAATACGAGGTTAATGTGCAGCTGCAGCACACCATCACAAACTGGCTTCTGAGTAAGTACAACTGGCTTGGTGCTGATGCCAGCTTCTTTCCTCCAGACCTCAGAAGGTATTGGCACCCTTGGACTAGGAATCTACGGGTGAACTGGTCAGGGGATGTGGGCAGTTTAATTCAATGGACCACAGACAATACAAAGAAAGAGACAGTAGAGTATATGAGTGTAGTGACCATAAGTGGGGATGAATGTATAATCTCTGGCGGTCAGACCATTGATCACGAGAACTGTGTCCACAGTTTGAATGAAGCATTGGTCACAAAGTCTATTCAAAGTCTATAGTACTGATGGATATGCTTAAACGTTATACTTGAGTATTTCCAAGTTTCAGATGGGGTATCATATCAAATATTTTAACTGGGTAAAGGAAAGCCTAGCCTCTGGATGGAGACCCCATATATCAGCTCAGAATTAGCTCAGATGTTTAATCAACCTGACAACCCCTTTTAGTTGGTATGAGATCTTTTGACAAGGATGTACCATAGATTTGGAAAGTCTTTAGACCCTTTCACTTTTTTCACATTTTGTTACGTTGCAGTCTTGTGCCTAAAAAAAAAGTTTTTCCCCATCATTCTGCACCCAGTACCCCATAATGACAAAGTGAAATCAGAATGTTTGAAATCTGTGCTAATTTATTGAAAAGGAAAAATAAAAATATTGAATTGAATAAGTATTGAGACCCTTTACTCAAGACTGTAGTTGAAGCATCTTTGGCAGTGATTACAGCCTCCAGTCTTCTTGGGTATGATGCCACAAGGTTTGCACACCTGGATTTGGGGATTTTCTGCCATTCTTCTCTGCAGATCCTCTCAAGTTCTGTCAGGTTGGTTGGGGACCGTTGGTGGGCAGCCATTTTCAGGTCTCTCCAGAGATGTTCAATTTGGTTCATGTCAGAGTTCTAGCTGGGCCACTGCAGTACATTCACAGACTTGTCTCTAAGTAGCTGTTATGTTGCCTTGGCTGTGTGCTTACAGTCATTGTCTTGTAGGAAGACAAACATTCTGCTCATTCTGAGGTACAGAGCACTCTGGTTCATGCTGCCATCACCATGCTTCAGTTTAGAGATGGTATTGGGCAGGTGATGAGCAGTCCCTGGTTTCCTCCAGACATAAGTCTTAGAATTGAGGCCAAAAAGTTCAATCTTGGTTACATCAGACCAGAGTTTCTTGTTACTCACAGTCTGAGAGTCCGTTTGTTCTTTACTGAGGAGAGGATTGTTTGTGGCCACTCTGCCATACATCCTAGATAGACTTGTGCAGTGATGGTTGACCTTCTGGAAGTTTCTCCCATCTGTACACAGGATCTTTGGAGCATATCCAGAGTGACCATTGGGTTCTTAGTCACCTCTCCTACCAAGGCTCTTCTCCCCCTATTAGTAGTTTGGTCTGGCAGTCAGCTCTAGGAGGAGTCCTGGTTATTTCAAACTTCTTCAGTTTAAGAATTATGGAGGCCACTGCACTCTTGGGAACTTTTAGAGCTTTTAGATTTTTTTTACCCTTCTCCAGATATGTGCCTCCATACAATCCTAACTCTGAGCTCTCCTCATGGCTTGTTTTTAGCTCTGATGTGCATTGTCAGCAGTAAGACCTAATGTAGACAGGGGCGTGTCTTTCCAAATTGTGCCCAATCAACTGAATTTACCAAAGATGGACTCTAATCAAGGTGTAGAAACATCTCAAAGATGATTATGAGAAATGGGAGGACCCCTGAGCTAAATGTCAAGTGTTATGTTATGTAAAGGGTCTGAATATTTACAGTATGTCCATGCAAAATTTTAGTTTTTCCTTTTTAATAAATAATAATAGCAAACATTTCTAAAATGCTTTTTTTTTTAACTTTCTTGCTATGGGCTATTGAGTGCAGATTGATGGAGAAAAAAATGTGATTTTTTTTTTAAATTTTAGCATTTGGTAGCAATGTAACAAAATATGAAAAAAGCGAAAGGGTCGGTAGACTTTCAGAATGCATTGTAATAATTGATTATTTGTGTATGTGTTTCTTCATTTTTGTTGACACCATCAAAATACAATAGATATCTCTATTTGCTCACTTGCACTTATCACTCACCTACTTACACCCAAAGTTTTTTTTTTTGAATTGACATATCGGTTAATGAGCTTTTAATTATTTAGTATTTTGCAGTGATAAGTTGGGTGACAACGAATGTGTAGAGAGGCACACAGACATGTATACACATTTCCTACTTCGATATATAATCCACTGCAATTATTAAAACGGGAAGCATAGAACAGAAGACATGGTCTGTGATAATTTATTGCAGCAGAATTGACCTCGTTAATAAATTTAATGAGGCTTGATGGTAATAATTCCTGGGGGCTGGTAATTGGCCTGCTGACAACATCGGTTAAAATTAATTAGTGATAATTGGCTGCATACATTGCATATACTGAGTGAATACATAAATTAATGAAAAGATTTGATTGCTAAAAATAAACAGGAGTTACTTCCTTTTGTCACATTGGAACAAAAGTCAAACTCCACAAACGGTAAAAATTCATGCTCGAGGCAGGTTGTAGACATTCCTCCTGCCAAGTAACAGTACTAGTCTTTTACTACCTACGGTCCTGACCGGATAGGGCTGCAGGGTGGGGAATTGTTTTATGATACTTTTTATGGTCTGCACAGCCTTTCATCTATTTCATGAACATTCTACCATTTTCACTATCGTCAGCAAAACTACCCGCCAGGTATTGACATTACCTGACACTTTATCACCCCTAGCCCTTTAAATTCTGGCTCTAAAAATGCAGTATATTAACATGCCTGCTCTTGCAAAATAATCTATACTAGCATGTAAATCCTTGCAGTGTCTATAGTGTACAGGTACCTTTGTGGCCGCTTAGAGAATAGCCAAATTAGGCAGCAAGTGCCATGTGGGCAGTCCCCATCCCTTCAAGTTGTCTGGGTCTCGTTTGCAAGATCTCATCGCTGCCTCCCCTTTGTCTTTGATTGACAGCAGCTACCTTTTCAGACATCCCTGCTCTCACATTGAAATCTGATAGGGAGCATACTGTGCCTGGCCAAATATAGGAGACACATGCGCATCAGGCTCCCTTCGACAGGCTTGATCCATGGATTTTCTCTTGGGTGTCTTTTGATCAAAAACAGCAAAAAAGTTTTTTTTCTGCTAAAAGAACGGACTCCCCAACGAAAACTGAATCGACCCCCAGGGGCGGATTGGCCATAGACCTCACAGTAAAATTTCCTGGTAGGCCAATGCCCATGGGGCCGCCTGAGCCCTCCTCACAGCCGGCCAGTGGAGGTTTATGGGGATTTATTTTGTGCTGCTGGCAGTATTTTGTGATGGACTGTGGTATTTGGCTCTGTTGTAGTGGTATAATGTGCCACAATATGGTATTGCTGGCTCTGCCTTCCATCAATTTGGACCCAACTACAAAACGGGTCCACTTTTCATATTTTTTTCAGGGCCACTTTAAGTTGCCAGTCCGCCCCTGTCGGCCCTATTATAGTCAGTGGTGTCTGTTTGGCATCATTGGGTTCAGTTATATGCAGGCATTTCCATTATTTTTGTTATTCCTGTAACAGAGCGAAAGGATAGAAATAACTAGCGGTGATGTGAACAAGCCCCTACTGCATGTCAGTAAAAATGCAATAGGGGAATTATATGTTTCCAGTGGAGACAGTTCTTTGATAATGGGCTCTTTTCTTATATCCTAAGTGATTTCTTTTTCATTTCTCTTTTATTCTCTAATTGTATCTTTCAGTTTAGCTTCCATATTCTGTGGTTCACATTGTCATGCACAACTTTACAGTATTATTGTATTCTGCTAACATTTTTCATATTAACATTTTGTAAAAGTAAAAGAATTGATTATTTTCCTTTTTTTTTTTTTAAATAAAACTAACCCTTTCGACATCAACGTTCCGGCAATGCTGATATTTGAAAATCGTTGCACTGATATTTATATATTGTAAATGGAATCATTATTATAATGTGAGTATCATTTCAGGACCTCACTACGTTTCCACCAAAAATGATTTAAAGTCAATTACATCATGTGGGATATGATGATATATTCTTTACCTGCATATAATATATATATATATACAGTACAGACCAAAAGTTTGGACACACCTTCTCATTCACAGAGTTTTCTGTATTTTCATGACTATGAAAATTGTAGATTCACACTGAAGGCATCAAAACTATGAATTAACACATGTGGAATTCTATACTTAACAAAAAAGTGTGAAACAACTGAAAATATGTCTTATATTCTAGGTTCGTCAAAGTAGCCACCTTTTGCTTTGATTACTGCTTTGCACACTCTTGGCATTCTCTTGATGAGCTTCAAGAGGTAGACACCTGAAATGGTTTTCACTTCACAGGTGTGCCCTGTCAGGTTTAATAAGTGGGATTTCTTGCCTTATAAATGGGGTTGGGACCATGAGTTGTGTTGGGCAGAAGTCAGGTGGATACACAGCTCTGAATAGACTGTTAGAATTTGTATTATGGCAAGAAAAAAGCAGCTAAGTAAAGAAAAACGAGTGCCCATCATTACTTTAAGAAATGAAGGTCAGTCAGTCCGAAAAATTAGGAAAACTTTGAAAGTGTCCCCAAGTGCAGTCGCAAAAACCATCAAGCGCTACAAAGAAACTGGCTCACATGAGGACCGCCACAGGAAAGGAAGACCAAGAGTCACCTCTACTGTGGAGGATAAGTTCATCCGAGTCACCAGCCTCAGAAATTGCAGGTTAACAGCAGCTCAGATTAGAGACCAGGTCAATGCCACACAGAGTTCTATCAGCAGACACATCTCTACAACAACTGTTAAGAGGAGACTGTGTGCAGCAGGCCTTCATGGTAAAATAGCTGCTAGGAAACCACTGCTAAGGACAGGCAACAAGCAGAAGAGACTTGTTTGGGCTAAAGAACACAAGGAATGGACATTAGACCAGTGGAAATACGTGCTTTGGTCTGATGAGTCCAAATTTGAGATCTTTGGTTCCAACCACCGTGTCTTTGTGCGATGCAGAAAAGGTGAACAGATGGACTCTACATGCCTGGTTCCCACCGTGAAGCATGGAGGAGGAGGTGTGATGGTGTGGGGGTGCTTTGCTGGTGACACTGTTGGGGATTTATTCAAAATTGAAGGCATACTGAACCAGCATGGCTACCACAGCATCTTGCAGCAGCATGCTATTCCATCCGGTTTGCGTTTAGTTGGGCCATCATTTATTTATCAACAGGACAATGACCCCAAACACACCTCCAGGCTGTGTAAGGGCTATTTGACCAAGAAGGAGAGTGATGGGGTGCTACACCAGATGACCTGGCCTCCAGAGTCACCAGACCTGAACCCAATCGAGATGGTTTGCGGTGAGCTGGACCGCAGAGTGAAGGCAAAAGGGCCAACAAGTGCTAAGCATCTCTGGGAACTTCTTCAAGACTGTTGGAATACCATTTCAGGTGACTACCTCTTGAAGCTCATCAAGAGAATGCCAAGAGTGTGCAAAGCAGTAATCAAAGCAAAAGGTGGCTACTTTGAAGAACCTAGAATATAAGACATATTTTCAGTTGTTTCACACTTTTTTGTTAAGTATATAATTCCACATGTGTTAATTCATAGTTTTGATGCCTTCAGTGTGAATCTACAATTTTCACAGTCATCAAAATACAGAAAACTCTTTGAATGAGAAGGTGTGTCCAAACTTTTGGTCTGTGCTGTATATATATACATTAAAATCAAAGAGCACTGTAGTGAACTGTGAACCTGTATTGGCATGCTGAAGCAGAGAACTAAGGCAATAAATACTGAGTCACCTATTAAACATCCTGTTCATGTCACTAGATTATGTTAAATTTAATTTGATAACTTCAACTTAAAGAGTTTCTCCAACTTTAATATTGACTCCCCTCCCCTTCTTGCTGGACCTGTGGAGAGAAGCATACCTGCTCCTTGGCATTCAGTTCTGAATCCTTTGGACCTGTAAACGTCTAGCATGAATGGGAGTCATGTATGCCGCTGAAGCAGTGACGTGTCCACCAAGCAGCACATGACCCAGTAACGTGTCACCTTGGGGACACTCCTCTGCTGCGACCAGTCATTTGCTACAGCAGAACATGAGACTCACCCCCTACATGCCAGGAGTTTACAAATGAAGACCAGAGTGCTGCTGTAAACCAATGAAGCCAAAACCCAGTGGCAGGGAGTAGTAAGCATGCTATCCTCCACAGATCTGATGTGGAGGGGGAGTCAAGAAAAACTGGAGAACCCCTTTATGCCACCTATACATATAAGATAAGTATTTACAGAAATAAAGCTGATCAGTCATCTATGAAATTGTTCATATGAACAACCCCACCAGCAAGAAAGCTGACTAAACTGGCCAATTAGAAACATAATCCCATACTGGACTTGCATAAAATAGCAAAGGATCATCCGAAGTCGATTCACTAATCCCTAACTGTCGCCATTGCTCAATAGTAATTGTTACAATATCTGTTCACATTTTCCATAGTATGCCATGTGGATGGTTGCTGGATACGTGTCAGTGTGTATCAGTGGCTATATGTCCGTGTGGCAGTGCACATCCTCTGTCTCATGCATACTCTCCGTAGATACTTGTGGGTGTACCATTGTATGCCATGTCGGCTGGTTGCTATGTTGTGCGTACTGGCCACGGATATTTGTGGTGTGAACAGGTCTATTGTGTTTATCCATATTGCCTCCTTTGCTGGCCTAATTCATTTTTCCCTCACATTATACACTGCGCATTTCCAGGGGTTATGGCCACCGCTGCAGTGCTGATACAAGTTGGACGGGAGTTGCTGCGCATTTGTGTGCCTATGTGCCTTCTAACAGTCGTGACACATTTTTCTTTAGTGTGCAAGCACGGCCACTGTTGCGGGATTGCAGGGTGGTCGTAACCATGGAAATAAGCAGTGTATAATGTAAAATGAATCAAGCCAGCAAAGGAGGCAATATGAACAATCACAATATATTAGTGTCTTGTACATTAGTGTACTTGTCTCCATTCTTAAAGGGGTTTTCCTGGATTTCAATATTGAGGACCTATCCTCTGGATAGGTCACCAATATTAGATCGGCGGGGGTCCAACACCTGACACCCCCATCGATCAGCTGAAAAGAAGGCTGTGCCACATGCAAGCGCAGCCTTCCCTTCATTGTTTACCTGCTCGCCATCAACAGTGCAGCGGTGAGGAGGTGTAACTACAAGCCGTCCCATTCTCTTTTATGGGACGGCTTCTTCCAATTCAAGTGGGATGGCTTGCTCACTACTGCGCTGTCAGCGGCAAGCAGGTAAATAATGAAGAGAAGACTGCAGTCACATGGAGCGTGACCTTCTCTTCAGCCAGCTGATTGGCAGGGGTCCTGGGTGTCGGAACCCCACTGATCTGATATTAATGACCTTTCCAGAGGTCATAAAAAATCACAGAAAACCCTTTTAATACATATTGGAAAATCAAATCAAAAAGTCAGCGAATTAAATGATAAAATTATGCATGCTGGCAGCTGCCACTAGGGGGAGCTGAATGTCTATGGATTAATACAACTGCTATTGAACTCAGTGGCAAGAATACACTAGTGATGTGTGCTTAGAAGCAGTTCAGTAGCTGCCCCTTCTACCATAACGAAGAAACTTACGTGAGTCCAACTATACTTGTATCCATCTACATTGAGTACTGGCATCACATAGACATAGAGAAGGTCCAAGATTTTCTTCATAATTGGATCCGTTTTATAGGTATTAACAGCCTATGAATAAGAAGACAAATTAATTACTAGTTTCTAATCTTTATCCAGAGGTTAATTCTATGGAAGACTGAAAAATATCTACCTAGAAGGTAGTTACAGATATAGTACCTCCTTTACAAACCACTGACAAAATGCTGGTCCAATCCATTCTCTCGCATGAATTCCACAGTCAATCCACACTTCTCTCTTGGAGGACTTCTTAGTGGAAAATGGCTTGGCTCCCAACTGAATGAAGAGAATCTCTATTTAGTAAATTATATATGAAATTGGTGCACATTAGTGCAATTACTACAAACTAAAGGGATTATCAGGTTTCAGCAAATGGCTTAGAATAAAAAAGGGGCAGTATTTACCCAAGAACTGCAGTTATGGCCCTTAGTGTGTATGAACTGATGAAAGACTTATACTTACCTGCTCCCTACCACTCCGGCTCCTGTTTGTCCATCTTCCGGTCCCTGGGGTATGGACATGATCACCTGTGCCAGTATAGCCAATGACTGGCTTCAATGGTGATGTGTCCGTAGGCGGCACATTACTGCTGGGTCACATGCTTCTTGGGAACACGTCACAGCTGAAGTCAGTCATTGGCTGTAGTGCACAGGTGATCATGTCCATACCCCAGCCCAGAAGTAAACAATCTGGGGACTGAAAGACGGACAAATGGGAGCAAGTGCACAGGGCCGAAGCAGCAGGGAGTTTTGCGCTAGTTTTGTTACAGGCTAAATAACTAAATAAATATGGAAGAATTGTGCATAATTGTCTTCACAGAAACTCTTCACAGGAGGTCACAGATACTTAAAAGTGTCAAAGTAGGCCTTGCCAGCCACAAAGGGTTAAGAGCAATGCAAGCAATCGGTCTTCAATTGGAGAGGCTCAGTAGTTTCACACACAGAAGGCTGCAGTGGTTCTATGTACACTGTATATACAGATGGTTGTAGTAACATAGATGGTGGCATTTTAAAAGGGTCAGTTTAATATAAATTTGGAAATTAATATAGTTAATAATTGCATTACTTGATATATGGCCAGCTTAGTCCTTAAAGGGGTCTCATTATAATAAAGTTAAGAAAACATCACAACTGGGGAATTTTTGTAATAGAAAGTAAATTACAGTCAGAAGATACTAAGGTCTCCGCTTGGAGCCACAGCCAGCAAACTCAGAAACTGCTACCAGTCTTCCTTAACAACTACAGTTGGTGGAATGCTCAACAGACCCCTAGGTTCTTCACCAGAGCTCGTCACAAAGCCAGATGGACTTGACTACTAAGAACCAATGTTGTGTTTGCTGAGTAAGGTAGCAGAAAACTAGTGCAAGCTTGCCAGAATCAGACCTTCCAAAATGATTGTAAGGAGTAGTCCAGGAGAGATAGATAGTTGAAAAATAGCAGACAAAGGGTTATTCCAGAAATAAGGCATAGTCAGATTATCAGGAGAATTGTATATGCCAAATCAGTAGATGAGGGGTTAATCCAGAAAACAATCCACAGTCAGAATATCAAGAGAATCAGTACAAGCCAAATCAGAAAACAAGGAGTTAAAACAACTTTCAAATACAGTAGGGAGTATCGCACACTGCAAGAGCCAGGATACAAAGAAAATCAAAGGCAATGTCGCTAAGTTGCAGTCTTAAATGCCCCGCTCAGACATGCACAGTATTTTGACTGGATAAACAGTAGCTAGTTTATCCAGCTTAATTATATTAAAATAACATATAATGGTAGGACAGCCCCTTAAAAAGAACACTAAACATAGAAAATGGGCTAATAACGAAAAGTATCCCAGGAATTCCCCCTTAATATCATTCTTTCCTTTGGTCATATTTTGTGTGCCCTAGGAGCTCAGCCATGTACCCACTCATCCTCCTCCTGACAATCCTGTGTCTGGTTGTAAGACAATAGTCCAGGGCAGGAGCCTCCCTCTGTCCTGCCTGCAGTAGGGCAAAAAAAAATCAAGAAGCCTTCAGTCAACGTCCAGATGAAAATGGTGTATCAGCCAGAAACTCACCTGTGATCTCTGCTGGATTTCTACTAGACTGATTGTTTCAGGGACATATAATGAACCCTACAGACTGAGAAACAGGAGGTACAACTATATTTCTTGTTTAACGTTGTCATTCATTTCTAGGGTTAGTGTTCCTTTAAAACAAATTCTTAACATTTTCTCAAGAAAGAATTAATAATATCCAAGTAAGAGCTTGACGTCCACATACATGACTAAGTGGTAAGGAGCCATAATACAGTGTCTCTTTATGGTGTATGTTTTTTTATGGATTTTTTTTGTCCCCAAAATTATTTGCAAAATAAAACTCATATGGAACCTGTATAGAATATCATATGGAAGTATGTGGATTTGATATACTCCCTGGATGGAATACCATATGGAAACATGCAGTCAAAAAATACCATGCCATACAGTGCATCTGTATAGTGGTACTTATCTTTCAGTCATGTGCATGGGTCTTAAAGGGGTTGTCCCACGAAACTGTTCTACAGTTTTCTATCACCTGGATCTAAATACTTTTATAACTGCATATATTAAAAATTTAGCATAGCCACTGAGTTATTGAATAAAATGTATCTGTATAGTGCCACCTGCTGTTTGTTTTTTCTTATTTCTTTGACCTGCTCACTGAGAAGGCCGCACATGCTCAGTTTCATCCTTTAACTGCCTCCTGAGCAGTGATAGGGAGAACTGAGTCACGCCCCCCCTTAACTGCAGCAGAAAATATACTCCCCTTGAGCTGCCAGCTTGATATAGAGCAATGAATGAGGAGATCTCTGGATCCATGTGAGGTACAGGGCTGGTTCTAGCTTTGTTAGAAAGAGATTGTCATGTACCATATGATGTCTCATTTTCATTTTTTACATTAGTCATGGGATAACCCCTTTAAGAAAGGTCCAGAAAAATCTGTATACATAATCTGTATACAAAATCTGCATACATTTTCACACACGCAATGCGTGGGTTTTCAGGTTCTCAGTGCTCTTACCTTGAGTACATATAATGGTCTTCCCTCATAGGATGTCCCCAAGGAAAACATATGAACGAGGTTGGAATGAGTTTTATTCATGTGATGCATCCACTCTACAATCTGGAAGCAAAGAGATTTCATATTTCATACAACTGAATGTGTGGAATGGGCCTTTAGGTCTATTTCACACAGTGATGTTTCTGTCCAGAAGCAGTCCGTTTTTACAATGGATAGTATCCCGACAGAAACCAGACCCATTTGTTTCAATGGGTTTGTACATGAGCATTGTTTTTCACTGACCATCTGTCCATTCAGGAAAAATCACAGCAATTTCGCAGAAATTTCTATCTTCAACCATTGTTCACGCAGGACTGGTCCGTTCAAGTCAATGGGTCAGTGAAACTTACTGAACTACACTGAAAGACTATCCCTTTGGAGATGTTGAGCAATGTTCTTCAGTTCTTCTTCACGTGCTTGAAAAACATACAAAAACTGATCCTCTTGGAAAAGCTTGAACTTAGCCTACTTTCTCACTTGAGTTGTTCATTCCGGTATTGAGATCCGGCAGAGGATCTGAATACCGGAATTAAACTGATTTGTCACTAAATACATTGAAAGTCAATGAATTACAGATCCGTTTTTTTTAGGCTCCTAAAAGAAGAATCCGTCATTTACATTGTTTTCAGTGCCGACTTACATTGTTTTCAGTGCCAGATCCGTTTCTTTTTCCATTTTTATGAATGGACACAAAACCGCGGCTAGCAGTGGTTTAGTGTCTGGTCACAAAATGCAATGCTGCCGGAACGGAAGACATCCTGATGCATCCTGAACGGAGTGTGAAAGTGTGAAAAGTAGCCTTAGCAGATTTGCAGAAAACACTGCAGTAAACTGAAGAAAAAACATCAGTTTTTCGCTGACATAACTCAGACTAGTTCCGTATCACTCTTGTGAAATAAGCCTTCTAGAATCATTGACACATCCCGTAATAATTGACACCCAGTCTGTATTTGTAGTCTAAGGGCATGTTCACACATCAGAATCCAGTGCAGAAATCCAAAGCTGACCCGTGGATTTAAGCTGCAGATTTACAGTTTATATTTGCGGATCCGCCTGTGGATTTACATTCTATAAGGCTAATGCAATTTCCGCATTTCAAAGATGACAAGTATAGAGTATTTTGCCGCTCCTCTATTATTTCTCCTGGAAATGTATTTAAAAGAAACAAGTGGGCATAACCATTCCCTGTGTCAATGTTTTTTTTTTTTTTACTATTTCCCTTTGTATCCCATACTCAGTGCTAACATGATCAGGACAGTATGTCAATAACCCTATTATCAAGAGCGATAGTAACTATGGTTGAACAAATCAAAGTTAACGAAGTGGACTTCGATCTAAATTTCAGGAAAAAAAATTGATTCGCTGCAAAGCCGAATTTCCCCATGCTTCAAAATTGTGGTAAGATAAAATCTTGCTTGAAGATCTCATACGCGCTGACCATGCCAGACGACGGAGATGGCAAGATGGCAGCGGCAGCCTCTTCACGCTCAAATGGATGAGGTAAGTACAATTTAATTTTTTAACCCGTGAAAGGCCTTAATATTCATCTCAGATGCCGCGATCAGTGATGAATGCGGAATCTGAGGGGATTCAATGATGGAGGAGGTGCAAAGAAATGCACTTAATGATGAAGTAATTTGTCACTATTTTTTTGTTGTTGTAAACTTCAGCGAAGCAGCCAAATCAAATTTTTGAGAACTTCACTCATCTCTAATAGTAACACCCAGATTTTATTCATACATCTCCAGAAGGGATAACAAAGGGATGGCACAATGCAGAACTCCAAAAACACACTGATGCTCCAGTATCTCACATGGTGGACATGTGAGGAATATTGACTGGTCCTCTTTAAATACTCATGTTTATTACAATTTCCAGACTTTCATTAGTTTTGGGACCGTATGGACCCATCTCAAGTACTTATAGACAAGTCTTACAATACGCTGCACTGGACAACATTGTGTAAACCAGCGCGTGGAGCTTTTCTGAGAAGTGAATGGAGCATGCTGGGAGATACTGGAGTCAATACTCCTCTATGATCAATGCAGTTAACAAAAGCTGAGCAGACAAAAGCACACCAGGCTGCATTTACAGTCCATTAGGTAGTTAAAACTGCTGTAAATGTCGTAACTGGATTGGCAGTAGTGATGTATCATTACTATAACAGACACAGCTGCATTCACCTGCGGCAAGGGACAGTCCACTGATGGTAAGAGATAGGGAAAGTGGCCAATTCCTAGAAATGTGGTGACAGAAGAGAGGCCGAGTGCAAATAGGATAAGGAGGATTTAGTCATCATATGTAATATGCCGTTATGCAAACACTTGAAATAATACAGTAAAACATGTAAGAAACGACCATCCAAAAAGTGGTCTCTAATGGAGCTATCTTTCTAAAAAAAGATCTGTCACCTCTTCTGACATGTCTGTTTCAGTAACTGCTTGCATTCCCCATGTAATAATTCTGGAGTATCTGACTCTATGTTCCATTACTAGCTGGGACATGTCTGTGCATAGTCTGACACTGCCAGCACTGATTGGATAGTGTCAGACTGTGCAGGGACCCCCCCACTGGTAACACCCATCTGGACCTTTATTGCAGGCTACTGGCAAGTTATTCAAAAGCTTCTAGCAGGAATAATATAGGAATTGTACAACACAGAGACATAAGAATAGATATTCCAGAATTGTTATTACACGGGGAAAGCAAGTAGTTACTAAAACATACATGAGAGATGGCAAGTCATCCTTGAACCAGTACACACTATATAAACTTAACCTCTATCTGCACAATATTAGATATCTTTTACTTTAAAGTGTAACTGCCATTTTGGTTTATTTTTTTAATATAGTGTAGGGGCAGGGATGATTAATATTTTCTAATATATTTATTATAATTTATTAGGGAAAAATGTTTCTTTGAATTAGAAAACTGACTGTAAAGAGTCTTCTTAGAAAAGCTTTGAGCGTTACCAAGGAACGTCTGTCTTTAGTCTTCAGTTCTACTAAGCGCTGAAGATTCCTGTGTATAACATACAGAGACTCCCAGCCTGCTTCTGTTTACTACAGCAGTCCCTGGCTATGAACTTGTGTACTATCCTTGCCCATCACCCTGCCTATCTGACTTCTTACACACAGGCATCTTTCAGCGCTCAGTAGAAGACAGATGCTCCTTAGCAATGCTCAGTTATAGCCTAGCTAAGAAGACTAAGGGGTTTTCTGAGATTTTTATACCGATGACCTATCCTCGTACGTTGGTATTGCAGCTCAGCTCCATTCTACTTCAATGATGCTGAGCTGCGGCTAGGCCATGTGACCGATGTACAGTGATGTCAAATGGCCTAGGCAAAGCCATATGACATTGCCGGTGCCTTTTCAAACAGCTGATCGTCGGGGGTCCCAGTTGTAAGATCAGTTAAAAAAATCTCAGAAAACCCCTATAAACTGAAAGGACAGTTACTGTTAAACTAGTAAAGGATATTTTATGTAGATTGTTGTTGCAAATTTATTTAACAGTTTCTCAAAAGTAAATCTTGATAATATACTTTCATACATCTAGTTTTCATGCTCTGGAGAAACTTACCTCTTCAAGGGGATGGTAATCTTCATAATCATATTTTGGCAATGATCTACTTTTCCTTTTAGATTTAGAATGATTCTGTTTTTCAATCACATTCTGCAAATCTTGTACTAGAATACTAAAAAAAATACATATATTTACAGTCTATACTTAAACATGGTAAAGTGTACCTCTTAAGGCAAATAAAACAGTCCATTTGACAATTTATTTTGTTTTTCTTAGCTATGAAGGAGAGCGATGCAGTTCAAGTTCCCCTTTCTGTGTCAGTGAGACTGCATTTTGTGCAATGGGAGAGGAGCAGAAGGGAGAAATTATTCAGGATACGGGGAAACACAAAGCTGGCCGTACACGTTAGACAGCTGCCGGATGAATGATCAGTCAATCCACAGCAGTTTCTCCTGATATCCTCATACACATGCACACTAAATCCACTAATAGGCACCTATAGTGCCAGTGGTGCCTTATCTCCATACAAAAGGATCCGGCATGTTGAAAGCAAACATACCCGACCCTTCTTTCTGATGACACCTGCAGCCAATTCTGCTGTTATTGGCGGATTCGGCTGATACTCATCTAATGTGTATGGCCACCTTAAAGAGGACCTTTCACCACTCCTGACATGCCTATTTTAATAACTACATGAATTCCCTATGTAATAACAATTCTGGAGCATCTATTCTTATGTCTCTATGTTGTGATGTTCCTTTATTTTTTCTACTAGAAGTGATGAATGAATTGCTAGCAGTCTCCAGCAAGGGTACAGAGGTGTGGTAACCAGTTGGGGGGGTGTAACTGCACAGTCTCAAAATAGCAGTACTGATTGGATAGAGTCTGTCTGTGCAGGTACACACCCCCAACTGGTTACCTCCCCTCTGTACGCTTACTGCAGACTGCTAGCGATTCATTCATAACTTCTAGTAGAAATAATAAAGGAATGACACAACATAGAGCAGGGCCGCATCTTCCATGAGGCGAGATGAGGATCTCGCCTCAGGCGGCAGTTTTATGTAATTCTGAGGGGCGGCATCCACACAGCAGTTAAACACTGCTGGTGGATGCGCTGCGCTCCCCATCAGCTTCTTGTGTCCCCCTCAGACCTCATATCAGCCCACCCAGCCAATTAAAAAAAACATACTTACCTGTCCTGCGCTGCCCCTGCCCTCAGGTTCCGCGCTCCACTGTCTTCCCTTCCGGTGCGCACTATGACCTGACGCAGCGTCGGGTCTGAGGGTGGCACAAGATGCTGATCTGAGGTCTGAGGGGGGCACAAGGAAGGCACAAGATGCTGATCTGAGGTCTGATGGGGGCACAAGACGTTGATCTGAGGTCTGATGGGGCACAAGACGCTGATCTGAGGTCTGATGGGGGCACAAGACGCTGATCTGAGGTCTGATGGGGGCACAAGACGCTGATCTGAGGTCTGATGGGGGCAAAAGACGCTGATCTGATGTCTGATGGGGCACAAGACGCTGATCTGAGATCTTATGGGGCACAAGACGCTGATCTCAGGTCTGATGGGGGCACAAGATGCTGATCTGAGGTCTGATGGGGGCACAAGACGCTGATCTGAGGTCTGATGGGGGCACAATGTGTTGATCTGAGGTCTGATGGGGGCACAAGACGCTGATCTGAGGTCTGATGGGGGCAAGGGAAGGGGGCGCCATTTCATTTTTTGCCTCAGGCAGCAGAAAAGCTAGAAGCGGCCCTGACATAGAGCCATAAGAATAGATGCTCCGGAATTGTTATTACATGGGGAACGCATGAAGCTATTAAAACAGACATGTCAGGAGTGGTGAAAGGTCTTCTTTAATGCAGGCCCTGCATGGTATATATGAACTGAATGATGTCTATGCCATTGGCTCCAAAACTTGTCTCTGCGATAATTGATCTGCAAGGCATAGCAAATAAATCGGAACAGTATCATCAACTAAATAAACACATTACAACTTTCTCAAGTAATAAAAATGCAAAATGCCACACATTATAATGCAGGGTAGAGACTATTCTGCTGTGTACAAAGACTTAAAGATAAATCCATGTGTTTCCACCATCTTTTTAACATGCTGCTTTCTAATTCAAATAGGTTCTTTGTTTAATTACTCAATGAAAAAGCTGGTCATGTGGGGACACGGGATATAATGAATCAATTTCATTGCTGTTAATTCAATCTGCTTCTCAGAGAAAGTGTTCTTCATAAACAAGAAACCTTCCCGGGAGGTAAAACGGACGCGTACATGGCGCTATAATGTTTTCGGTTTATAATCTTTTGATTCGTAATTGTATTTTTCAAATTTGCAGCTGAAAACAATATATTATAATAATGCTTTTCCATTCAGTAATAGAATTTCCTTGCAGTAATAATAAACGTATTTGTTGCAGATACTGTACTTACAATGTGGGAGATTACTAAAAAAAAGAGTCACCGGAATTCTGGTACAAATTAGGCTACTTTCACACTAGCGACAGTGGTGTACGGCAGGCTGTTCCAGCGGGTGAACAGCCTGCCGGATCCGTGCTGCTGCTAGTGCAGGTGTGCGGCCGGAACTATGCTTTGTCCCCATTCACTATAGTGGGGTCTGGCCAGAGTTCTGGCCGCAGCACAGCAAACATGCCGGGAGGCAGCTAGACTAAAATTATAACATGTCATATTATATTGGTTAGAATTGGGGCAAATCTGGTAGGATAAATCTGTATTGTCCTGCCTTTGGACAGTTTTTACAGGGTGCTATAAAATATAGTTTTATTGATTTAATTTATTTTTTTATTTTATTTTTGCTTTTATTTCTAATAATGTATTCTTTTTTGACAAATTTTTATCTTTTTTTTTATCTACCCCCAGTGGGAACTGTTGCCTTTCTTGCCTTTCCTGTCCATTTACTGGGAAGCTAAGCATAGATGTAAACTTCTCGCTATGTTACAGAAATAATAATCCTAATACTGATAGTAAGTAGTAATAGCAGCATCCTAGGTTTAGTCAGAATAGAGAACTGTCGAAAATATTCAATGCATACCATCTTACCTGTGCTCCACATTGGCTCGCCTCAGATATGTTAGAAGAGCCTGAGAGCTGGTATTCGATAGGTGAACATCGGTGACGGTGTTATTTAAGATGTTGCCAAAACTGCTGGGCTGCCACAGATCAACCTGCAGTGCAGGAAATAACCTGTAAATCATGTTCATGTAATGTACACAACAACACAGACACATACTGTACTGGACTGTACTTCTCCTACGGAGAACCGGTATCCCTCATTCAGGGGTGCACCTAGCCTTTCTGTGAAAACTGAAACGGTGTCCTTCCTTCCCCAATGCCAATTTCTTAACGTAACCTCTTCCCTTCACCCCACGGCCACGATTGCCTCACCTGGCCTCATTCGTGGTTCACCCCTGCCCTCATGGACTTAACACTGTGCTAGGCATGTGCCAAAGTGATGTGAACATGTTTATGCTTCTTTCCAGAAGTCCTCTATTGATGAATTCTTATACTGTACAGAGGTTTATCTTTAGACAATGGCCCATGTGTAGTCTCAAAATGTAATACAGGCCAAATTCATAGGCAACCGATTGAACCCAAAAAAAGTATTACTAGCATAAATCTGTCTACTTTTTGGCCACATACATACAGGTGCATCTTAATAAATTAGAATATTATCAAAAAGTTTTTCAGTAATTCAATTCAAAAAGTGAAACTCATATACATATACCGTATTTTTCGCCCCATAAGACACAGTTTTTTCCCCCAAAGTGGGGAAAAATGTCCCTGTGTCTTATGGGATGAATGCTAATGAGCGCTTCCATAATGGAAGTGCTAATTAGCACCGGAGGACCAGGAAGCAGTGAAGGCTCTGTACTCACCGCTTTCTGGTCCTACACTCAGCTGTCGGCTGTGCATGGCTGCGCACAACGTGAGGGCGCTCTGTGACCACCATTTCACAGCACAGCCAGCGGCAGCAGGAAGGCAGAGCGTGGAGTGGCAACGAGGAGTGGCGGTGTCCAGGGGCAGGAGAGGTAAGTGGTCATATGAGGCTGGGGGCACCATCTGAAGCATGGGGGCTGATCAAAAGAGGCATGGGGGCTGATATAAGACTGGCGCTGAAGAAAAGAGGCATGGGGGCTGATATGAGAATGGGGCTGAACAAAAGAGGCATGGGGCTAGTATGAGACTGGGGGCTGATATGAGGCTGGGGACTGATGAAATGAGGCATGGGGGCTGATATGAGACTGGGGACTGATCAAATGAGGCATGTGGGGCTGAATTAAGACTGGGGATCTGATTTGAGGTCTGAATGGGGTTATTTATATTGGGGCTCATATCTGAGGTCTAATTGGGGGTCATTCACTTTGGGGTGTGAGCTGAGGTCTGATTGTGGGTCTGATCTGAGGTCTTATTGGGTATTTATTAACATTTGGGGTCTGATGTAAGGTCTGATTCAGGGTCTTATTAACATTGGGGTTCTGATTGGGGCTGTGATCTGAGGTCTGATTAACATTGGGGGTCTGATTGCTGGTCTGACCTGAGGTCTAATGAAAAATATTTTTTCTTACTGTCCTCCTCTAAAACCTAGGTGCGTCTTATGGGCCGGTGCATCTTGTGGGGCGAGCAGGGTGATCTATTTCAAATATTTATTCCTTTTAAGGTTGATCATTGTGGCTTACAGCTGACGAAAACCCAAAAGTCAGAAAATGTTAATATTATATAAAGCCAATTAAATAAATGATTTTTAATACAGAAATGTTGATCTTCTGAAAAGTATGTAAATGCACTCAATACTTGGTTGGGACTCCTTTTACATAAATTACTTCATCAATATGGTGTGTGGCATGGAGGCGATCAGTCTGTGGCACTGCAGAGGTGTTATGGAAGCTTATGTTGCTTTGATAGTGACGTTCTGTTGTCTGCATTGTTGGGTCTGGTGTCTCTTGTTTTCCTCTTGACAATACCCCATAGATTCTCTATAGAGTTTAGGCCAGGTAAGTTTGCTGGCCAATCAAGCACAGTGACACTGTAGTTATTAAACCAGGTATTGGTACTTATGACAGTGTGGGCAGGTGCCAAGTCCTCATGGAAAATGAAATCCACATCTCCATAAAGCTCGTCGGCAGAGGGAAGCATGAAGTGCTCTAAAATTTCCTGGTAGATGGCTGCACTGACTTTGGTCTTGATAAAATTCAGTGGACCAACACCAACAGATGACATAGCTCCCCAAACCATCACTGACTATGGAAATTTCAAACTGGGCCTCAAGCAGCTTGGATTGAGTGCCTCTCCACTCTTCCTCCAGACTCTGGGACCTTGATTTCCAAATGAAATACTAAATTTACTTTGGACCACTGAGCAACAGTCCAGTCCTTTTTCTCCTTAGCCCAGGTAAGACGCTTCTGGCGTTGTCTCTAGGTCATGGCTTGACACAAGGAATGTGACAGTTCTAGTCCATGTCCTGGATATGTCTGTGTAGTGGCTCTTGAAGCACTGACTCCAGCAGCAGTTCACTCCTTGTGAATCTCTCACAAATTCTTGAATGTCCTTTTCTTGACAATCCTTTCCAGGCTGCAGTTATCCCTGTTGCTTGTGCATTTTTTTCTACTACACTTTTTCCTTCCACTCAACTTTCTATTAATATGCTTGGATACAGCACGCTGTGAACAGTCAGCGTCTTTAGCAATAACCTTTTGTGTCAATGACTGTCTTCTGGACAACTGTCAAGTCAGCAGTCTTCCCCAAGATTGTGTATTATACAAGACAGAGGGACCATTTAAAGGCTTAGGAAACCTTTGCAGGTGTTTTGTGTTGATTAGCTGATTAGAGTGTGACACCATGAGTCTACAAAATTGAACTTTTTTCACAATATTCTAATTCTCTGAGATACTGACTTTTGGGTTTTCATTACCTGTAAGCCATTATCATCAACAGTGATAAGCGAAGCAAGCTTCGGATGTTACATCCAAAGTCACTTTGTTCATAACTTCAGATTAACTCTGTACAGTATTAGAATGTATGGGCTCCGATGAGCTGAAGTTAGCTATTCGCGAAGTCGCACGTGACTTTGTTGAATAACTTTGTGGAAAACCACTTTAAAACTTGAAACCGAACTCTGGTATCTCGGAACTGAAGCTGAATCCATTATTTTTTCTTACCCATTGACTTTAATGGATCAGTGGTCCACTTTGTGGGCAAATGGAAAAACTGATGCAAAAAGAACACGGATGTCCTCTGTATTTTGCAAATCCGCATTCAGCAAACAGCAAAATTCATACAATCGCATGAATGTACCTTTATAGCGAGGTATCACACTGAGGCAACCAAACAAAAAAAATCTGAATGAGGCTGCGCTAAATAGTAGACTTGACTGTAATACAAATAGCTCAGGCTTGAGAAGCTGCTTGTTATCAGAAGCCCGGGCACTGAAAATAAAGCCTTGTCAGCAGGCTACGCATATCTCCAGGATCCTGCAGCAGCAACATTATATCCATGAAAACATTATCAATTATGCAGTATGCATGCTTATGCTTTATTCTGTCAGAGTCTTTCAGGGAATTAGGATATTTATGCAAAGAACATTAGTAAAGCATAAAGAAAGATGCTTCTTTGTTGCTTCCTAACTACACATTTATATTATTGGTCTAAACTGCCATAAAGAAGTATTCCTGTTTCAGCAAATAAATGTTACTTTTCATTTTGAAGAGGACCCGTCAAAATTATGAAGCTTCTATTCTTGTGACTTTCTTTTATTCTATTCCTTTGTTAAGGGTGTCTTAGATACCACGATCACGCAGACGATTGTTGGTAGGGAAGCGTTCCATCCCAGCAATAGCCTACTCGCTTGCTGAGGAGACTGATGCTATTATATACAGCAATCTTTTTAGCAACATGGGGAGGGGCGATCGCTATGCCATTGATTGTCCCCATGCTGTACAGTGGTTTGCCAGCGGCAGATTGTAATTAGACAGCATGATCTGCCGCCGGCAAATGGTGAACTTTAGGATGCCTAAAGATCTGGATTACCCATGCAATCGGCGGCAATATTACACAGAAAGATGATCGCTAACCAGCATTCATACAAGCGCTCATCAGCGATTGTCGGGCGGAGAATCTGCCCGCCTAATACACCCTTTATTCTAGAGTTTATCAATGAATTATCAGCCCTCTGTAATAAAAGTTGAGATGCCACTTACCAGTTGGGTGTGTCCCTGCAAAGTCCGACACTATCCAATTACAGCTGCCTAAGTCAGACTATACAGGACACCCCCCCCCCACCAACCAGTAACACCCATCTGGACTTTCACTGAAAACTGGTAGTAAGGGCTAATTCAGACGGCCGTATGCTGTCCTCAGAAAAGCGGATCTGTTTATTTTGCGGACAGTTCAGCAAAAAAACAAATTGCATTCCCCAGTTTTGCAGATCCATAGACTTCAATGGGGCCACATACTGATTTTTGTTAAAAAGGAGATGTTTTATTTGTTTTGCGGAGCCACAGAAAGGAAGAAAAGGGCCCCATAGATGTGACTAGGTCTGCATTTAATCTGTGAAAAAATGGATCCGCATTTTTGTGGACAGCATATGCCTTCTGAATGAGCCCTAATTCATTCATAACTTCTAGCAATAGGAATAATACAGGGATGGTACATCATAGAGTCATAAGAATGGATCTTCCACAATTGTTATTACATAGGGAATGCGAGCAGATACTAAAAAATGACATGTCAGGAGAGCTGACAGGTCTTCTTTAATAAACAATGTATTCATTCCTCATGGTTTTCAAGGTTTTTGCTTGCCGTCATTGAATGGGAACCTTTACTGTGTACAGCAGGGATGCCCACCCTGCGTACCTCCATCTTTTGTAAAACTACAACTCCCACCATGCCCTGCTGTCATGTCATGTGATGGATACGGAGGTGTGGAACTGGTTCCAGTACACATCACATAACCCTGGCAGATTATTATCCACTGGAACTAAACAATAAAGGATCCTAATGAAGCAAGCACAGATCTAGATACAGAAAATAGTGGCCTCTCAAGTTACAATGACAGTAGGTTACATTTTTTCAGCATCTAGTGGTATTTCTGGAAAAGTATAACTAGTGGGAAACAATTTTCAATGTACAGTGCAGCAGACAGTCCAGAACTGTGGCACATGAGATTACCACAAACTCATAATGGGCATTCTGCTGGTAAAACACCTGTACTTCTGAAGTGAATGCACTAATTTGCTGTCTAGCAGCGCCTCTCTACAGCACCATGTGGTACTGCATGTCCTCTACTGTCAGGATGTCCTGCTCCTTTAGACACTAGACGCCATTATTACTTTTCTGGTACACTGTATGTACTGTACACAAGGGGTTAGCTATAAGGGGTGCAGAGGTATCAGTCGCTACTGTGCCCAGAGCACATGTTAGCCAGGGGGCCTGTCCTCAGTATAGAAGGCAGTTTACAGTATCCAATTTTTATATTTAGGGATTTGTAAAGGTCCTGGTGCAGAACATTTCTTTTGTTGCGATCCTTTACTATTAAACATATTTAACCCTTCATGTCAGCTGAGGCATCTTCCAACATGAGAATGCAACTTTCCATATGGGGTGAATTATCTGTCAATGCCCTTGACTTTACCTTACCTTAAAAGTAGTTATATTTTTATCCAGTAATCTGTGGGATGACCAATACATGCAAAAAGTTTACAATGACAGCATTTCTGTCCAAAATTTTTACTGTTGAAAACAGATACGTACGACTTATGTTTCTGCTCTGGTAGGAGTTTCTCAAGTCTTAACTGTGTTACGAGAAGTAACTTAAAGGGGTATTTCAGTTTCATTTTGGTGGTGCAGGGTAAATACTTTTTCCTCATTCATTAAAGTGAATGGGCCTATAAACTGTAATTACCTTGCACTGCTGGTTAAATGTGGACGGCAGGGTTGCACCACCAATCAGGCTAGGTGAGGCGATCGCCTCAGGCTGCACCAGGTAGGAGCAAGAGGGGGGCAGCTAGGTTAGGTGCACCCTTGTCTGCCGGTAAACATTGAAGAGGGTGCATTACTCTCAGGTGCACCTCAGCCCCTTTAAACCGCTGATCGATAGGAGTGCTGGGAGTTGAACCTCCACATATCTGATATTGATGGCCTATTCCGAGAAAAGGTCATCGATATCATGAAACGAGAATAGCTTTTTAGGGAACCTATATTCATTAGTCTAAAGTTAATCAAAAAATCACTCATCAAGTGAAATTTAATAATCTATAATTGTTTTAATCGACTGATGACGGGATCCTCTCGTGAAAAGTAGGTGGCCAAGATTGAAATTTTTATCTAATAGTTGGACTGATGATATTTAGTTCAAAGAAAGATCATTCGTGGATAAGAAATTGTGGAATGATGGTTCATCCCTCACCTGATGGCACTGAATATGTATTAGCCTAATAGACTAAAATGTGTATTAGTTGTCTGCGAAATTATGAGTCACCAGATGGCTGTTCATTCAACCATCACCCTACTTCTGTCTAATGTGTATGCCCACGTATAGTTATTGTGTATCTGTTGTGGCAGTGGTGCTGCCAGAGGGCCATTAAAATGGTGTATCTCACCGAGAGAAAGACTGGACGAGAACAAGAAAGGCTGGGGAAATAGGGTTTTCCCTCTGTATCAGCTAGGCTGGTAATGAAGGTAATTAGCAGCCAGCCGAGGAGCTCAGTGAAGTATCAGGGAATCAGGGCTCCCAGTCTGGGGAAGAAACAGGCTGCCCCAAGGCCTGTGGGGCAAGGACTCTCTGAACCTGTCTGGTGTAGGCACTGAGTTGTTTTTTGGGGAGCTCGGTGGTAGACCCAGATCCCGATAGAGAGGGAAAAGTACTGTGTAGTTAGTGGTCAGACAACCTAGGACTTTTGTACACTTTAAAGGGAACCTGTCATCAACTTTTTGCTGACCATACTAACGGCAGAATAAAGTACAGACAGGTGAGCAGATTTCAGCAGTCTGTCATTTATAAATTAAAAGTAAGTGGTTGCCGAGAACCAACATCACAAACATTGCATCCCAGGCCTGGAAAAGAGTCATGGCCACCTGAGAAGAGTCATGGTCATTCATGAATTCCTACTCTCCCTGCCCACCTGCTGATGATTGACAGGCTTCTACCTAGGAGCGAACTGCCAACCATCAGCAGATGGGTGGGGAGAGCAGGAGATTATGAATAACCATTACTCTTGTCAAGTAGATTTGACTCTTTTCAAGGCCTGAGCTGCAATGATTATGATGCTGGTTCTCTGCAACCACTTACATTTAGCTCATGAGTGATACGCCGCTGAAATCAGCATTTCTGTCACTATTTTATGCTGCCTTCAGTGAGGTCAGCATAAAGTTGAAGACAGGTTCCCTTTAAAGGCATAATAAAGCTGGTTGTGGCCACTTTGCACCCAAATCTGCAGTGTTGGAGTGGCTTCTTGAGGTGTGCCAACCATCTAAGCTGAGAAGATGGCGATCCTAGAGAGCTAAGTGACCCCAAGTTACACTGTATTACCAATAAGCACTCTACTTTTGGACAGAGATGCTACCATTGTACATTTGCTGATAAGTAATACCTCGTTCACATCTCCGTCAAGAAGATCTGGCTGCCTAATCTGGTTCAAATGCCGGCTATCGGACGGAAAAAAAAAATGTTGCATGCAAAGGTTTTTATCTGGCTGAAACCTGGCATTTCTACCAGAAAGCGGCCGGATCACCACCGGACCTCATTTCACTCAATGGGGTTGCAGCAGGCGAACTAGAGAATCTGGCAATGCCGAATCCCGCAAAATCTGGTAGGCTGTTCTCTGCCAGATCTGCTTGACGGAGATGTGAATGAGGCCTAAAGAATGCATCCTTTGAATGACAGTAATATGTAAGGTTCTTTAATCATACTGTGTTACCAAAGAAGATCTGCTGTATTTTCTTTCCTGCCAGTCTAATAGAGAATGAAGCCATTATGGCTATATAGCCAATGCATATAGAATATATCTTCCTCTAGTTCATATATCTGTGCACGCTACAATTAGTACATGCCTAAAACTGTGAAACGAGTCATTGTTCTTATGATGACTTAGTCAGGGGTGATTACAGCTTTAATATTCCAAGTCTGATAATTAGTTATGTTCTGTGATAATCACAGTGGCGGCACTGACCACATACCGAGCACTTTATCTATGCTGGCTTTGTAATTTGCAATGTGACTTCATAAAGGTCATGCACCTGTATAATAACATAAAAAAATCTCTGTTGTGTATGTCAGACTTCAGACAATATATCCAGTACAAATGAACCAAATATTTGTACAGAATTCAGATATTTTTTCCAGCCAAAATCTGGGGATCCATTAAACAATTCAGTGTTCTGGTGACTAACATTCTTAATTTGACTACCATTTATCCTGTACAGGTAACAGGTCAGTTATATCTTACATTGACAAAGGTAGTTGTTCTTACTGGTCTCCATATTCTGATTTTATTGAATGGGTCTGGTTACCCAAGCTCAGGCACCAGCATGCGGTAATTCTCACCACTGTGAGCCACTGTTACCCCTTGGATTCAGTTTTCCCTAGACTGTTTTGTCTATATGTGTAAAATAAAAAAATTGGTGAAGGATGAATATTGGTCTTGGTTGGAGTGTTGATGGTTCTTGGTCTGGACTTCTGAGTTCTAGTGTAGGAAAACTTACCTCTATAACATGCAATGATATTTTAAAGCTTCACTGTATCCTCAAGAAGGGTCTGCGTTTCACTAAGATGACAATGGGTCATTTTGAAGAAATAACAGAGTGAGATTACATTATTTTGGAAGTTGTGCCATATAGGACAATCCACTGCTGCAACCAGTAATGTCCTCGTGATGTTAAAATCCATGGGTGGTGTAACAGACATTGATTGCAGACCCACTGTGCTAACTAACTGGTTTGGCTTTGGACTAAACCTAATGGCGTTGTCTTGGCAGTCTTTTACCCCCTATACAGGGATCTAGACTTCACTGCTGAGACTGACCAGGCTACTACCACATGGAGCAGTCCCGTTGTAGTTGGCCGCTGACCCAAGGGAATCAGAAAAACTGGTGCAAAGCATTGAGGGGTAGGGCAATACCCGTAGTCAGGAAACAAGCTGAGGTCGAGACAGGTCGCATACTAGCATATTCGAGGGAGAAGTCCGAGGTGAGGGCAGGTAGCAGTATGGCAGTCTGAGAACAGGCTAAGGTCAGGGCAGGTGGCTAGGAGTCAGAGTCAGTTGTGAGGTTAGAGTTTAGTACACAGGTAGTCAGACAGAGAATCAAACCTTTGCTGATTACTAGAGACCAGGAAGCCTAAAGTTGTTTGAACATTTAACACCCTAAGAGAGCCAGGACAGGAAGCCAAGGAGGAGGACGTACAAGCCACGGCCTGCAGAAGATGTCAGCCACCACAGGAGCTGGAGCGAGGAACAGGGTGAGTAGCATAGTGCCCATGCTCACAAAAGTAAGTAGGGAAGAGGTGGGCATGGGATGCCAGGGTAACAGGCAGATTATTGAGCCAATTATCAGGAACAAACATTCATATAAAGGCTTGTTCACCGATAATTGCCCCGTTTGACGGCAGCTCATTGCCTTGTGTAAATATTCAGCTGTTGCCAACAAACAATGTACAGGGACCAACGATCGTAGTAGCGATCATTCATGCAGCTTAACCCCTTCCTGACATGTGAAGTAATAGTATGTTACATGCCCACTTCGGAATCAAGCGGACGCCATAGCAACTTGATGCCTGCTGTTTCATACAGCAGGCACCCACAGCTAAGCCCCGCGACCGGTGGTAATGCCGATTGTGGACATTTAACCTCTCAGATGCCACGGTCACATTATGGTATACAAACGTTCATTATTTTTGGACTCTGTCTCTATGTGGAAATATGGACTGTTGTTGCATAAATTACCTTGGCAATATCCACGGACTTAACTTCATGAGACAGTTACATAGTTAAGGTTACCTTCACACTTGTGGTTTTTTATTCCTGTTTTGAGATCCGGCAGAGGATCTCAAAACCGGAGCAAAATTGTTCTGTTTAATTTAATTGGAAAAGAAAAGCAAAGTCCAGCTTCCGTATAAAATGCTTGTGTCTTTATTAATAGCGGTAAAAGCCAAACAAGTAGTACGTAGACGGTCTACGCGTTTCGGACCCCTACATCACGGGGTGTCATGAATAAGGACCGCGATGTAGGCGTCCGAAACAAGTAGACCGTCCACGTACTACTTGTTTGGCTTTTACCGCTATTAATAAAGACGCAAGCATTTTGTACGGAAGCTGGACTTTGCTTTTCTTTTCCATTTGGATGTGGCCGGATCCGGGCCCTGTCCGTGCTTCGTCTGCTGGATATGCAGGTGAGCGCGCTGCAGTATGTTTGCCTTTTGCTGTTTAATTTAATGCACCAGGACGCATCCGTTCTGTTAAGATGAGGTTGTATTAAATCGAAAAGTAAGTCAAATGGGTGATGGATTCCATTGACTTTGTTTTTGAATTGAATTGTTTTTGTTGCCAGATCCAGTTTGTTCCATTTCGATTTAACACAACCACATCCTAGAACAGATGCATCCTGGTGCATTAAATCAAAACCGCAGACGTAAAAGTAGCCTTTACTATGTAACTATGTCTCTTTTGTGGTTTTGTATCCGTATACAAAACTGAACAAACCAACCTGATGCTTCTGGAGACTGAACTTTTTCTTCTCCAGTAGGAGGCAGTGCCCCCTTGTCTTTTGAGGGGATTTTCACCATATTTTTTGTATGACCCATTTATATATTTGTAAAGGTTAATCATGTCGCTTCTGAAGACTAAATCAATGTAATTCTTTTAATCTTTCTTAGATAACTAAGACCCTTCATGCCCCTTATCAGTTTAGTCGCTCTCCTTTGTACCTTTTTCAGGTCCAGGGCATCCTTTCTATGGACTGATGTCCAGAACTTAACTTCATATTCCAGATGAGGCTGCACCAAAGCTTTATAAAGTGGTTATATTACATCCCTGCCCCGCAAGTCCAGGCTTCATTTAGTACATGACAATATCTTGTTAACCTTAGAAGTATAATGGGTGAAATCTAGAGATGAGCGAGCACTAAAATGCTCGGGTGCTCGTTATTCGAGTCAAACTTTTCCCGATGCTCGGGTGCTCGTTTCGAATAACGAACCCCATTGAAGTCAATGGGAGACTCGAGCATTTTTGCGGGGGACCAAGGCTCTGCCTAGGGAAGGCTGGGTGAAAACCAGGAAACCTCAGAAAATGATGGAAACACCACGGAAATGGACAGGAAACAGCAGGGGCAGCATGCATGGATGCCTCTGAGGCTGCCTAATCCCACCATTACCCCAAATTCTCAGGCAACAGCCTGGTGGTTACCCTCATGGCAATTGTGCTCACCCAGACCAAGAAAGGCGAGGCAAATACCCATCACATGTTAGGGAAGCACCCAACTAGGTGCAACGAAGGTCCATCACCGTCTGCAGGTGACACCACTGCTCATGCTGGCACTGCAGCTGAAATCAAGTTTAGTATCTGTTCTTATCAGTTGCTGTGCCTGCTGGTGGTATAGTGGTGACACTTCCCAAGCAGTTGATCCGGGTTCGATTCCCGTCTATCGCAGGACAGATAGATTCAAAATCAGTACAATGTCTAATACGTCCCCCTACCCGGGAAAATTGTTTGGAGAGAGGGCCTGTAGGTGGGGGGGGAAGGAGGTTTCGCTGGAAGAGCCAGAGGAGTGCCCCCTGGGCTAGCGTGTGTGGTGGTGACAACAGCCGGACTGGATTTGGGAAAACTGTTGCTTTAACCCGTATGGTATCGATTCTTCTCAGTTTAATACCGTATACGTCCCCTATCTTGGGACCCTATATTTAATGGATTTTTCAAACACGGAAAACGCTGCAGCTAAGGGGACGTGTCCATGCTCTGCCTATCACAGGTCAGGAGGCAGATAAAAGAAGAACAAAAACAAACATGAGTGCAACTTCTGATACGTCCCCTATCCGGCTAAATTGTTTGTAGAGTGGGC
>ONZH01025515.1:0-65410 GCA_900303285.1 Rhinella marina | reverse complement strand
TGTATTTTTTTTTTTTTGGGAACGTGACGTGCAGAAACTATCGTAGAGCTAACTGACACCCTACTGACGGTAGCTATTTAGACTGTGACCCAGACAAATGTCGCACAGAGATTTTTGGGATGAAGCCATACACGTGACAGGCAGCAAATGACTTGGTTGTATTCGGTGACATACAGAAAGTGTCACCTGGACAGAAAATAGTGAGTGTATTGAACTGTGACACACAGAATGGTTCCACACTGCTGTGTGCAATGGATTTGTATCACTGAGATATAACATAAAAAAAGGGGGTTATATATGGCAATAACTGCACTACTAGTGCCAGCCAGCCAAGTGACAAAAAAAAAAAAAAAAAATGTCTTCTAGCCCTTAGAAGGGCTGTTGGGTTCTTTGTGGGTGATCCCTGCCTAACAGACAACTAAATGCAGGCCCTAACACTGTCCCTGAAAGGCAGCAGCTCTATCCCTAACGACATCCAGACGGCATCTGAGCCGAGCACCGCGGCCAGTCGGTAGTATATTCCAGGGTCACCTGATCAGGCCAGCCAACCCCTGCTATCGACATGTAAGGGCCCCACGTGATGCTGGGTGGTACGCAGAGTCTCCTGGCTTGTGATTGGCTGTGTTTTTAGGCGCCAAAAAAGCACGATGCGGAAGTTGCCATTTCCTCGAGCATGGCGAGATACTCGTCCGAGCAGGGAGCACTTACGAGTACCCTAATGCTCAAACGAGCACCAAGCTCGGACGAGCATGCTCGCTCATCTCTACTGACAACCTTTCCAGAACCATAACTTTTTTATTTTTTCAGTCACATAGCCGTTGGATGGCTTGTTTTTTTGATCAATTTTATATTGCTACAGAAACAAAAATTCCAAATGGGGTGGAATTGGAAAATAAAACGCAGTTCCCCTACAGTATTTATGGGTTTGTTTTTTATGGTGTTCCCTATGACATAAAACTGACCTGTACTCTTCATGCTCCAGGTCAGTACTATTACAGCGATACCACATTTATATAGTTTTATGGGTTTTGTTTTTACAGCGTTCCCTATGAGATAAAACTGACCTGTTCTTTTGGGGTAGTGTACTGAGAGCCACACAAGAAAGGCAGTGGGAGATTAGGGAGGTAAACAAGTGGCTCAAGAACTGGTGTAAGAAGGAGGGTTTGGGTTCCTGGAGTACTGGGCCGATTTCTATGTTGGCTACAGGCTCCAGGCTCTATCGTAGGGATGGGCTGTACCTCAATGAGGAAAGGGCAGCTGTTTTGGGGGAAAAGATGGGTAGAAGGTTGGAGGAGTGTTTAAACTAGGGACTGGGGGAGGGTAATTATGTTATAGGAGGGGAAGATAGAGACCTGGGACAAGGTAATGGAAGTGGGGGATAAATGGAAGGAGGGACTAGAACAGTTCAGAAGGAAAGGTGTAGGTTAAAAAATATACATAAACCTCTTAATTGTATGTACACTAATGCCAGAAGCCTGAATAATAAAACTGGTTAATGTACAGGGTTACAGTCTGTTTAGAAAGGATCATCAAAACTGGAGAGGGGGAGGGGTCTGCCTTTATGTAAAGTCCTGTCTAATGCTCACACTCCGGGAAGATATAAGTGAGGGACATGAACATGTGGAGTCACTGTGGGTAGAAATACATACAGGCAAAAACAATAATAAAATACTTTTCAGGGAGTCTGGGAAGGATGGCAGACCCTGAGCTCCCCACAACCCCTGTCCCTGCCTATTGCCCCCCTACGCTAGATCGTAGGGCAACAACTGGACGACAAAACCCTGTACTGGCTAGGGAGCGGGGAGTTGGAAGGACAGAGTAGTTAATAGTCCGAGGTTGGCAACGAGAGAGCATAAACAGGCAAAATCACAATCCAACAGCAAGTCCAATATATAGGCCGGGGTCAAACACAGGAGAGAAGAAGGTACCAAATCAGCCAGCAGAAGGCAAAGTCCAAGATGCAAATCCACAGGTCAAAAACAGGACTCAAGCACAAGGGAAACCGCTGGTGATGAGCCACAAAGGACAATCAAACACTGGCAACGCACTGGAGGGAGAGAGGTGTATTTAAGCAACCAGAGATCCCACCCCTGTGCTCTGAATGGACCAAGCACCAGAAGCCCGATCATCCACACCTGAGAATTAACCCAACATGAACAGGACAAAACATGAGGCCGGGCGTCGACTGCCTAGCAGATGAGTAGAAGTGTGAACAAGGTACAAAGAGACTTAGGCGTCGACTGCCTAGCAGAGTTAGAAGTGTGAATAGGGTTAGCAAGAGATTAGGTGTCGACTGGTTAACACAGCCAAATTCACACTGAGTGTACAAACTCTGACAATACTAATAGGAGTTTATTATAAGCCACCTAATATACCAGAGTCCACAGAAAATCTACTTCTAAACGAAATAGACAAGGCAGCAACTCATAATGACGTTGTTATTATGGGGGACTTCAACTACCCAGATATAGACTTGGAAACTGAAACCTGTATATCTCATAAAGGAAACAGGTTCTTGGCAATAATCAAAGACAATTACCTTTCCCAACTGGTTCAGGACCCTACTAGAGGGACGGCCATACTGGACTTCTAACTAACCAATAGACCTGACAGAACAAAAGATGTGCAGGTTGGGGGACACCTGGGAAATAGTGACCATAAAGTAATAACCTTATGTAAATACTGTCCCACTAGCTCTTATGCTCTTATTTGATACCTATCTCTGCTGCAGTACCGCAGCAGCGCCGCACTCACTGCTGCCCAAAACAAACTTAACGATATAGATAATTAGTATGGTACCGCGCACTCCCGTACAATACTCTTACAGATTCCCCCACCGAGAGATCCACATTTATCAGGTATCAATCTAAATTCAAGCTGTACCTTGTAGTTGATACTTTCTATGTGGCTTTCCTTCTCTTTTCTTTTATAGTGAAGGTTGCTTATCTGGAGTATTGGTGGTGTCTTTTACTGTGTAGCGCCCCGGCCGGTGGCGCCGCTCCATATGCTTCAAAGTCTTGCGCTCACGTGGAGCGTTAGTGACGTCACTAGCTCAAACTACGGAAGATCGTGAGTACCAAAAAAGCTTCCAACGCGTTTCGAACAGAGCGCTGTTCTTTCTCAGGGAATCTTCTTCTGTTTTATCCTCTTTTTTGTTTTCTAACAGGATTTGTCTATCTAATTGTTCTATTATCGTTTTTTGTTGGTTGTTTGTTGTTTTGTAGGTATGTTATCAAACCAGCGAGGCAGATGACAACTTTCTTTCGAAAAGAAGCTGTTGGAGTCAGTTGGTATGTCAAATGTTCTCGTACATATTCTATTCCCCTCAACATAGATCGTTAAGTCTAAAAAATGTATTTCTTTAATGCTAAAACTGGGTGTGACTTCCAAATAAAAATCATTTTTATTTATGTTATTAAAAAACTCAAGGAGGGCCATGAAATAAAACAGGATAAAAAAGGATAAAACATAAGAAGCTACCCCCCCATCATTATACCTTAATGGCCAAACAAAACAGTTTAAAAAAATCATTAATAAGTATTGGGACACCCAAAAGGAAGATAAAATAATTGGAACCCATATTCCAGATATGCCTAGATTTGTGTACCGAAAAGCAAAAAATATAGGTAATATGGTAGCATCCACAGGAGCATGTGTAACTGTAGATAATAAAAAGGTGGAGAATAAAAGTGGCCTTAAAGGCTTTTTTCATTTAAAAAATGCATGGGATATAAAAAAATATAATAAGAAACTAGGGGAAATACAAAACAAACATGGGTCATATACATATGAAATTAAACAACATGCAGTGTCCCACTTGGTGTGTGAAAGGGACACTACAAACTGTATTTCATATAGCCATGTCATCCCATGTCATCTTATCATTATGTATGCTGATAAAATAATGTTTGCAATGTATAGGAAAAACCTTAATGGCTGAGTGTTGTAATAATCCTAACCACCACTAGATGGTGCTGTCATGCCTTTGTATATAAGGCCTAGTAACATACCTCCCAACTTTGCAAAGAGAGAAAGAGGGACATATTTCGCAGAAATTTTTTCTGCAGTAGGTCACGCCCCTAACCCCGCCCACTATAAACTAATCTCACTCAGTCCCTTTACTACACAGGGATAATAAACACAGTGATGTCATCGTACAGGGATAATAAACACAGTGATGTCATCGTACAGGGATAATAAACACAGTGATGTCATCGTACAGGGATACTACACACAGTGATGTCACAGTACAGGCAATTTGTTATTTCTGATTATTTTAAGGCATTCCAGTGCTGGTGGAGTTTCATTAGTTTGAATGAATTTTGAGAACTGCAACATTTCATCGGGGAATGATTTTTCTAAATCATGATGATAGCCTTATCTGCGCCCCCCAGGCCTTGTTTGCACAGGTGTACTGTGACATCATTGTGTTTATTATCCCTTTACGTTGACATCACTGTGTGTATTATCCCTGTACTGTGACATCACTGTGTTTATTATCTCTGTACTGTGACATCACTGTGTTTATTATCCCTATACTGTGATATCACTGTGTTTATTATCCCTGTACTGTGACATCACTGTGTGTATTATCTCTGTACGGTGACATCACTGTGTGTATTATCTCTGTACGGTGACATCACTGTGTGTATTATCTCTGTACGGTGACATCACTGTGTTTATTATCTCTGTACAGTGACATCACTGTGTTTATTATCTCTGTACAGTGACATCACTGTGTTTATTATCTCTGTACAGTGACATCACTGTGTTTATTATCTCTGTACAGTGACATCACTGTGTGTATTATCCCTGGACTTTGACATCACTGTTTATTATCCCTGTACAGTGACATCACTGTGTTTATTATCCCTGTACAGTGACATCGCTGTGTGTATTATCCCTGTACTGTGACATTACTGTGTTTATTATCCCTGTACGGTGACATCACTGTGTTTATTATCTCTGTACTGTGACATCACTGTGTTTATTATCCCTGTACAGTGACATCGCTGTGTGTATTATCTCTGTACTGTGACATCACTGTGTTTATTATCCCTGTACAGTGACATCTCTGTGTTTATTATCTCTGTACTGTGACATCACTGTGTTTATTATCCCTGTACAGTGACATCGCTGTGTGTATTATCCCACTACAGGAAGAGGTAAGTGGTCTGTGTTTGTTTGTTTTCTATTTTTCAGGGTCGTGAATGCAGAGGACTACGTCGGATTCGGTGGACTACGTTGGACCAGCTTTTTTTTTAATAAAATGGTCAAACAGGGGTCTGGGGGAGTGTTTATTTCAATAAAATGTTTTATACTGGTGTGTGTGTATTTTTTTTTTACAATACTACAGTTTTAGTAATCACGGCTATCTACTGACGGCCCTGATTACTAATACTGGGCTTAGTGCTTGCCGGTATGGCAGGCCAGCACTAACCCCAACATCTATTACCTCGGCACCCACCGCCACCAGGGGTGCCGGGAAGAGCCGGGTACCCGCAGGACCGGATCTTCTAAATTGAGGGTCTGGCTCTGGGGCGGCTGCAGGCTGGTACCATTAGGCTGGGAAGGGCCAATAACCGTGTCCCTTCCCACCCTGGTAGTGCCAGGCTGCTGCTGCTGGTTGTATCTGGCTGGAGAAGGAAAAAAGGGGGGACCCCACGCCATTTTTTTACAAAAATAATTAAATAATTTTAAAAAAATGGCGTGGGGTCCCCCCTTTTTTCCTTCTCCAGCCAGATACAACCAGCAGCAGCAGCCTGGCACTACCAGGGTGGGAAGGGACACGGTTATTGGCCCTTCCCAGCCTAATGGTACCAGCCTGCAGCCGCCCCAGAGCCAGACCCTCAATTTAGAAGGTCCGGTCCTGCGGGTACCCGGCTCTTCCCGGCACCCCTGGTGGCGGTGGGTGCCGAGGTAATAATGTTGGGGTTAGTGCTGGCCTGCCATACCGGCAAGCACTAAGCCCAGTATTAGTAATCAGGGCCGTCAGTAGATAGCCCTAATTACTAAAACTGTAGTATTGTAAAAAAAAAATACACACACACCAGTATAAAACATTTTATTGAAATAAACACTCCCCCAGACTCCCTGTTTGACCATTTTATTAAAAAAAAAAAAAAAAAGCTGGTCCGACGTAGTCCACCGAATCCGACGTAGTCCTCTGCATTCACGACCCTGAAAAATAGAAAACAAACACACAAACACAGACCACTTACCTCTTCCTGCACTGGGATAATACACACAGCGATGTCACTGTACAGGGATAATAAACACAGTGATGTCACCGTACAGGGATAATAAACACAGCGATGTCACTGTACAGGGATAATAAACACAGTGATGTCACAGTCCAGGGATAATACACACAGTGATGTCACAGTACAGAGATAATAAACACAGTGATGTCACTGTACAGAGATAATAAACACAGCGATGTCACTGTCCAGGGATAATAAAGACAGTGATGTCACAGTCCAGGGATAATAAAGACAGTGATGTCACCGTACAGGGATAATAAAGACAGTGATGTCACCGTACAGGGATAATAAACACAGTGATGTCACAGTCCAGGGATAATAAACAGTGATGTCACCGTACAGGGATAATAAACACAGTGATGTCACAGTCCAGGGATAATAAACAGTGATGTCACTGTACAGGGATAATAAACACAGTGATGTCACAGTCCAGGGATAATAAACAGTGATGTCACCGTAGAGGGATAATAAACACAGTGATGTCACCGTACAGGGATAATAAACACAGTGATGTCACAGTACAGGGATAAAAAACATTGATGTCACAGTCCAGGGATAATAAACACAGTGATGTCACAGTCCAGGGATAATAAACATTGATGTCACAGTCCAGGGATAATAAACACAGTGATGTCACAGTCCAGGGATAATAAACATTGATGTCACAGTCCAGGGATAATAAACATTGATGTCACAGTCCATTATGCCTGTACTGTGACATCACTGTGTTTATTTAATAAACACAGTGATGTCACAGTACAGGCATAATAAACACAGTGATGTCACAGTCCAGGGATTAACATTGATGTCACAGTCCACAGAAAGTTAAAAAATTAAAAGTATTATACTTACCTTTTTCCTAGCAGCAGGGCCAGCATCACCAGCAGGAAGATCTTCTGCTCGTGCCTGAAGGGGGCGGAGCCAATGCTGACGGCCGGCCCCGCCCCGCCCCCCGCCGAGACCCGATGCCTAGATGAAAGGTACGGGGAGCTGCAGGGGGGACAGGAGGGAGGATGGAAGAAGCAGGCAGCCGATTCTGGCTGTCTGCTCCTTCCTGCAACAGGCAAGTGTCTCTGCGTCCTATGGACGCAGAGACAGCTGCCAGAGACCGGGACATACCTCCCCCGTACCGGGACAGCGGGACTGCCACTGCAATCCGGGACTGTCCCGCTGGATCCGGGACGGTTGGGAGGTATGTAGTAACAGGAAACCAGGGAGAGATAACAGATAAGAGATATGAGTGAAGAGTAAGCAGTTGAGAGGAGAAGTAACTCAAGTTAAGAGCAGGAGGAGAGTAGGAGCAGTCATCCAGCTTGAGGCTGCCATTTTCCCTGACTCTGGCCAAGTCTGGATTCCATGATGGCATTTACGATTTCTAAGCCGCTAGTATCTGAGCAACTAACTGGATAAAGCGAGCCTGACTGAGGTGAACACCATTCAAATGGTTATTGGACTTTGTCAGCACTGACATGATCAGGATAAGCTTAATGCACCTGGACACGGACTTTACAACCAGGTACAAGTTGTATTTTTCCCCACTGAGAACCCTTAGGGTAGTGAGGATATTCATAGAGAAAGTAACAGCATCCGTGGGAGTAATGTATCTGAAATACTAATTCCTGCCATGGCGGATAGCTGCCTTGAATTATCATAAAGATATATTATAATCATCCAGAGCTAGAACTAGTGCAAGTGGATTTGACATGCTAAGAAGGAAAGGAGTGTAACAAGATTCAAAGCAAAGTAGTACTTTATTGAAATACCAACTTACAAGGAATTATTACAACACCAGCAA
The DNA here is from genome assembly GCA_900303285.1 of Rhinella marina. Lineage (NCBI taxonomy): Eukaryota > Metazoa > Chordata > Amphibia > Anura > Bufonidae > Rhinella > Rhinella marina. The sequence goes on along the minus strand of ONZH01025515.1, from coordinate 57,352 downwards.
TTGAGTGATCGTATTGGAGAAGTGATTGACAGAACTGAAATAACTGTAAACTGCATTCAGGAGAACTGCCTCAGGGCAAAAGTAAAAGTTCCTTGTTCATCCCAAAACTGCCTCCTCATTATTGCAAAGGGTGTGTCTACCTTTAAAAAGACACTGGCGTCACGAAACACCAGGGCCCAGCCATCCGACACGGTCAAACTCAACATCCAGGGCACCTCACCTGACCATCCTGGAGCCCTGCGTACAGAGCGTGCCCCGAGGGAAGTCGTGTCCACCCTCCTCACAACTGCACACGGCCCAGGGAAGTTACAACTAACCGTGAGTAAAACCACCGGCTACACCGTGTACACTGTGACAACCTACCTACCATATCACTCACATATCCCTGCGGCTGGTGGCTGCAAACATATCACTTGCTATAGCTGGGGGGTAATATATGCGATCACATGTCCCTGTGAAAAAATCTATATTGCTCACACAAAAAGGCAATTAAGAAAAATGATGGGTGAGCATATATATAGCATCCAGAGAAAGTATGAGGGGCACCCATTATCAATGCATTATGTAGAAAAACATGAAGGCAATTTTGAAGGGTCAACATTTACTGGGGTAGAAATAGTAATGATGGACAAACGAGGAGGGAATTATATTAAACACATGTCAAGAATAGAAACAAAGTGGATTTTTAACATGAATACACTAATACCAATAGGTTTGAATGCCGAGATGGAGTTATTTGGCTTTGAATAGGGTTAAATTGCAAGTTACTGTGATCTGACTACTTAAGGGTTAAAATGAGAGGTAGAGGATATGATGAAGCTGTTAAAATGATTGGCAGAGGGGATGATGAAGTCATTCAAGGTGATTAATGTTGGAAGCATTGGTGGCTATGAGAGTTTGATAGAATAATAATGAAGGAGAAAAAGGGGTTAAGGGAGGAGGCATAACAGAGTATATAATTTAAGGAACCATGAGAGCCAGAGCGATTCCCTGAGGAAGAACAGCGCTCTGTTCGAAACGCGTTGGAAGCTTTTTTGGCACTCACGATCTTCCGTAGTTTGAGCTAGTGATGTCACTAGCGCTCCACGTGAGCGCAAGACTTTGAAGCATACGGAGCGGCGCCACTGGCCGGGGCGCGCTCCACAGTAAAAGACACCACCGATACTCCGGATAAGCAACCCTCACTATAAAGGAAAAGAGAAGGAAAGCCACATAGAAAGTATCAACAGCAAGGTACAGCCTTAAAGATTGATACTTGATAAATGTGGATCTCTCGGTGGGGGAATCTGTGAGAGTATTGTATGGGAGTGCACGGTACCATACTGATTATCTATGGTCACTGTCACTAATGGGGTACCACGGGGGTCAGTATTGGGCCATATTCTCTTCAATATATATATTAATGATCTTGTAGAAGGCTTGCACAGTAAAATATCATTTTTTGCAGATGACACTAAACTGTGTAAAGTAATTAACACAGAAGAGGACAGTACACTGCTACAGATGGATCTGGATAGACTGGAGGCTTGAGCAGAGAAGTGGCAGATGAGTCAGTTTAACACTGACAAGGTTATGCATATGGGCAGGAATAATGCAAGTTACCAGTACATACTAAATGGTAAAACATTGGGTAACTCTGACATGGAAAAGGACCTAGGAATTTTAGTGAACAGCAAACTAAGCTGTAGAAACCAGTGTCAGACAGCTGCAGCCAAGGCCAATAAGATAATGGGTTGCATCAAAAGGGGCATAGATGCCCATGATGAGAACATAGTCCTGCCACTTTACAAATCACTAGTCAGACCACACATGGAGTACTGAGAAAAGATGACTGAGGAGAGGTCTAATAACCATATATAGATATATCTAGGGGCAGTATAGAGATCTCTCCCATCATCTATTTATCCCCAGGACTGTGATGAGGGGACATCCTCTGCGCCTGGAGGAAAGGTTTCTACACAAACATAGAAGAAGATTCTTTACTGTAAGGAGTTTTTCACACAAGCTAGTTTTCCATCCAGTTGTGATGCATGAAGCAAACACATAGCATACGGACTGAATCTTGACCCATTAATTTCAATGGGTCTATGCACAGGAGCGTTGTTTTTCACGCATCATTTCTATGTTCAGGAAACATTGCAGCAGGTTCTATATTCAGCGTTTTTCATGCAGCCTTGGCTCCATAGAAGTGAATGGGGCATGCATGAAACACTGAAGGCATCCGGATGTAATCCTGATACAATGCATATTACACTGACGGTTGCTACTGATTGCACCATCGCGGAAAAAACTGAAACTCTCAAAATTGACTGAAATCGCGTGCAAACCCATTCGTTTTTTCCTGAACAGATCCTGACACAATACGTATCATTCATGTGAAAAAGGCCTAAAAACAGGGAAACTATTTAACTCTCTGCCTGAGGCATGGATGTAATATTACAACATCTGTAACCTGTAATAATATTACAGTTATTAGATTTCTAGTGATCCAGGGAATTAGGCCTCTTTCACACGAAGTTGTTTTTGCGGGCTCCGATCCATGTGAAAAATGCGGACCCGTTCATTTCTATGGATCCGCAAAGAATACTGAGAGCATACTGTGTACTGTCCGCATCCGTATGCTCGTTCGGTAGCCCCGCAAAAAAAATAGAACATGTCCTATTCTTGTCCGCAAAACGGACAAGGATAGGTATTGTTACAATGGATCCGCAAAAAAAACGGATGCCATACGGACGACATCCGTTTTTTTTGCGGATCCGCAATTTGCGGACCCTGGATGGACACAGCAGCAGCACTGTGCAGTCTGAGCAATGAGCTGCAGGGAGAAAGTCACCCTCCCCCCACCCCTGCAGCTGACAGAAGGTGATTTTTACCAATATTTTTAATCCCGGTCAAATGCAGCATGGAAGGGGCGTGGCCTGACTGAGTGAGGGGCGTGACTTAGTGGGATCTGGGGGTGGTGCTTTTAAGTCCTTCTTTTGACGGTGGCTGGAATTACAGGTCGATGCCATAGTAATTTAGGAGGAAGGTGGGTAGCAGTGGAAGAAAACATCTTTTATTACTACTGAACAGTAAATATGTAAAATTTACATTATATCAGGTAATGATTGATGATGAGTTAGTCTAAAACATAAGTTATAGTTATGGTAACCGGGAATACCCAGTTACCATTGTCATCCACAGTGCTCTGCCTCTTTAGTGCAGACCTAAAGCAGTGAACTGGCTAGGTTGTCATAGAAACCTGATGTGTGCCTGTGAGCTTCTATTGGCTGATAAGGGTCATGTGACCAGGCTACTATTGGCTAATGCATTTTTTGGGAATATCTCAGGAACGGTACGTCCTAGAGAGTTTAAAACTGTTCTAAAACCTTCCCGGACACCTGATGTACATGTGTGCCAAATTTTGTGATTGTAGCTGCAGCGGCGCGGATTCCTTTAGCGGACATACACATACACACACACATTCAGCTTTATATATTAGATTAATGTACTAACCTCTGTTGTAACCTGTAAGGGTAATTTCTAATTTTATTCTGCACCTCCCATTCACACCCCCTACCCTTCCCCTCCCTTCTTGGCACCTTCTTTTGTGATTTAAACACTATTCTATTATGTTACTAACACTGAATGTAATCTGATCAATTCCTTCTCCAAAATGCATTATTAATCAAATAAAGACCACTTGCTACACACCACGTCTATGTACTTCCCTGATACTTGCGGACCCTTTTTCTGCAATTTGGGTCCTACATGATTCGGCCCGATCCTGGGACCGACAGCGACGCCTCAAGCACATGGGGATTATCAATACTCTTCCTACACCAGTGTTGTGCCTGGCCCACAACCAAACAAGGTAATTATATTGCCACACAAACCTCTGTCTTGATTTTTATAGGTATTTGAAGCTGCACCATGCTTTCCAGGCCAAACACGATGGCAATAATGAGTGCATAATTATATTGAACAATTGGACTCTTCACCAGGGGTTATTTCCCTGTTATACTGACCCCTTCTGGATTTAGTGCTGAGGGACTACCCTCTACATAGTAAGGCCTCGTCCACATTTCCGTGTCAGTGACACGTGCCCATGAAAAAAAGCGTATGTGTTTCATCCGTGAAGCTGTCCGTGAAGGATCCGTGGTTGGTCCGTGTGTCCGTTTTTACCATCCGTGTGGCATCCGTAATTCACTGACGTTGCTCAGCTGAAAATTAATTTCCAAAGAATCTCAAAGAATCTCTATTAGTCATCAGTGAAAAACGGACGCATCACGGACACAACACGGATGTGTGTCAGTGATTTTCACAGACCCGTAGACTTCAATGGGCGTGCTTGGTCTGCATCACGGATCAGTGCATGTCTCAGTGATTTTTTTTACTGACCCACGGTCAGTAAACAAATACTGAAATGTGAACAGATACATTTAAATCAATGGGTGCGTGTGCTGTCAGTGAAAAATGCGGACAGCACACGTCAGTGAAAAACGGAAATGTGGATGAGGCCTAAGGAGTAGAGGAAGGAGGATATAGAAGATATTATCACTCAGCGATAAGTAGTGGTCATATGGTAGTAAGTCAGAAGTTTAACATTTGAAAAGGTGTCTTTTTTAGGTTCTATTGTTTAAAGAGAATTAAAGAGTTTAAAAAAACACAACTTGATCAAAAGGAAGCCACTGCGACTGTCAACTACGAAGACTAAGCAGTTCTAAATCAGGTCACACACTGGCATAAAGGTGTCTGAATTATTCAGCAAAATAATACAGATAAGCACATACATTTGAGTTTAATATCCCCCTGGTTAGCAGGGACTGTATGGCAAACAAAGATGTTCAGTTGGTCTCATCAAACTGGTTTCATATCAGCCCAATTCTTAAATGAATACAGAACCCAGACATGAACAAGGTGTGCGGCACACAACAATTCAGTCAGTGATATGTTTAATTTCTCTTTTGAGAGGTTGCTTGTTTTGGAATAGTAAACTACAGAACATATATTTGCATGATATTTTGTTATATATGCTTTTATTACAGTTGTAGGATAAATAATTTAACATGTATTTATTATATTACATATCTGTGACATATCTATTTACAGACACATAAAAGACAATTAATACTTATGAATACAGAGAATACAGTTGTTAAAAGTGGAGCTCCGCTTGACATGATTTAGCCCGTTTTGATGTTCTCTTTTTCAGTTTTTATCTGTACTATGTATAAATATATTTCTGCAACCTAGGCATTTTGGTGCCGTTTTATTCTTATTTGTACATGTATGGTGCAGGAAAACTGTTTCATTGCTCACAGTTTACATAGTCGCTTTTGTAAACAGACTCTAGAAAACCATTCCAATGGAAATCGGCACTGCAGTACTGCAAATCCCCAGCATGTAAAAGCACTCTAAGTGCCCAAAGATGTATTATTAAGAATGGACTGGCAACTGCAATATTAGGGCTCTTGCAAACGGCTGTATGCCCTCCGAGACATACGGTCCGTGAGCGGGCCATATGTCCCGGAGCGGAATTGATTGTGTGCAGGGGAGCACACAGCATCATAGATTACTGTGATACTGTGCACGTCGAGTCGCCCCTGGGACTATTGTCCCGCACTCATATGATCTTATGAATGCAGGACAATAGCCACGTGGGGGGCCCAACATGCACAGCATCATAGTAATCTATAATGCTGTGTGCTCCCATGCGCACGTTCAATGCTGCCCCGGGACATATGGCCCGCTCACCTCCAATTTATACATTGTTGAATAAAAGGAGGAGGATTGTCATACAGGAAAATGAGTACAAATTATATAAGAAAAACTTATCTAAAACTACAAAAAGGCACTCAAGAACAATAGCAATATTCATCCATTTTTTCAAATGAGAAGTGCCATTTAGACGAATAAAACCTTCATGTCTGATGATAAAAGCAAGTCTCTAACTTTCCTCTATTCAGCACTTTACCTGACTCTAAAAGGACTTCAGGAGAGAATTGGCTATCAGGGCCTTTGTCCACTACATTACTACTGTGATACTTTAAAGTAGTTGAAGTCATTCAGAGGTCCTGTCACAACATATCCCCGTTAGTGTCATGAAAAACTACTCTCACTTTTAACTTGAGCAATTTCCTTCACTAAAGGGGTTGTCTTGGTTCAGAGCTGACCCCGGACATATCCCCTTCTTCTCCCAGGCAGCCCCTCTGAGATGAGCAGTGGAGCATTTCAAAATCTTGTACTGAACCGAATATTCTTGATTCATGACTCTTCCTGCCCACCTGCTTCTGATTCATATGGAAAAACAACTGTCAGTCAGTGGCAGGTGGATGGGGAGAGCCGTGAGCTCATGAATACGGGGCATGGTGACTAGAGTTGATCGAACGTGCTCGTAACGAGCACTGTAGTGCTCGGATCCCCTGCGCTCGCATGCCCGCAGGCATCTGGTTCCATCCCCACTGACTTACAGTCGGGTGAGGAGGACGGATCCGTTTGGTGTCACATACTAGTGTGTGATACCAAACGGATCCGTGCCCATTGACTTACAGGCAGGTGAGGACGGATCCGGATGGCTGCGCAGCGGAGCGCAGCGAGCAGTACAGTGCTCGTTACGAGCACGTTCGATCAACTCTAATGGTGACTATACAGTGTATATGAGCCCTGGAATGCACTTTATTGCAATGATCATCTGAATGATTGCTCTGTCCACTGCTATTTTATTTGAATTTGTAATTTTTTAAATGTAATTTGGTATTCGGCTAATGAACACTAGAGGGCACTGTGACATTCACAAAAAACTTAGCTGTCATTTAATGGAGACTGATAAAGAGATAAAACGCCTCTCTTGTCTGTGGACTGTGTCTAGTGTTGCTGCTCAGCCCCTTTAAGTGCATCTCTTACTTTGCTAACCTGATACAACCCTTTCACATCAGTAATAGGTATTATTAAACCATCAGCACCAATGCCCGTTGGTTTAATATGCCTAATAATTTGTGTTTTCTTGCAGGTCTGTTCACCTGCTTCCGACCACTGACTACTTAAAGAAGACCTTTCACCACTCCTGACATGCCTGTTTTAATAGCTTCATGCATTCCCCATGTAATAACAATTCTGGAGCATCTATTCTTATGTCTGTATGTTGTGCCATTCCTTTATTATTTGCACTAGAAGTTATGAATGCATTGCTATTTGTCTTTAGTAAAGGAACAGACGGGAGGTGACCAGTTGGGGGTGTGTACCTGCACAGACTGGCTCTATCCAATCAGTGCTGCCATGTTCAGACTGTGCAGGTACACACCTCCAACTTATTACCTCCTCTCTGTTCCCTTACTGAAGACAAATAGCAATTCATTCATAACTTCTAGTGCAAATAATAAAGGAATGACACAATATACAGACATAAGAATAGATGCTCCAGACTTGTTATTACATGGGGAATGCTTGAAGCTATTAAAACAGGCATGTCAGGAGTGGTGAAAGGTCTTCTTTAATGTACGTACACTGTCAATGGACAACTATCGCATGCACAGTCCAGTATAAGTGAAAGGAGGTCACTGATGGACAGGACCTTCCATTAGCCCTTGAAGTGCAGCCACTCTGCATTCGTCATTTTGGGAGTTCTGAATATACAGTAGCTGAGCACTGGCTTGGCTATTTCCGGCAGTACCATAGCAGTGAATGGAGAAAATGCAGCGCACGCGTGGTGTGTTCTCCTGCACTTCAGGTGCCCCTTTCTGGAGATTGGGGCAGGTTCCAGAGATGGGGCCCACATCTATCTGACATTTATGGCACATCCAAACGATATGCCATAAATGGAGAGATGGGACAGCCTGTTTAAGAAAGGCCACCTAATGACAAGATATTAGATCTGGTGTTGGGCCCGAGCACTTCTACTTCCTCATAGACTTCCTTATAGACTTTGGGTCGATTCAGACTACTGTATTTCTGGGTCCACATCTGTTCCGCAATTTTGCAGAACAGGTACGGAACCATTCATTTCAACTGAGCCGCAAAAGATGTGGGCAGCACACTGTGTGCTGTCCGCATCCATTCTTCTGTTCCGTGGCCCTGCAAAAAATATAGAGCATGTCCTATTCTTGTATTTCTATATAGGGCTGGCCGTGTGCGTTTTGCAAAATGTGGAAGGCACACGGCCGCTATTTATGTTTTGCGGATCTGCATTTTGTGGATCGGCAATTTGTGGACCGCAAAACACTTATGGTCGTTTGAATGGACCCTTAGTCATAGATTCCTCTCCAATGACATGTTTGCAGGGGGTGGCTGTGTAGCTTAATTCAGTAGCATAGGCAACATTATGTAAGCCAGACTCCTGCAAGCATGTCACCCATAGAGACGAAAGAAAGCTGATCCTGTGTCAAAATGTATGTTAATGTACAGGTGCCCGGACCAGGTCCAGCACTGACATCTCAGCATTGTGGCACGGTTCCTAATGAAAGCCCTTTACCATATTTTCAGATGAAGCAGATAAAAAAAAACATTTTTGTTGATGGACATCTGGTTAACTGTATGGCTGTGTGAAGGGAACAGTACATGCTAAACACAATCTGTAAAGAAATACTGTGGCAGATTTTAATTGAGATCTATGAATCTTCAGTAACAGTGTTCAGAAAACTAGAAAAATGTCTCTTGTTGTACTGTGTTTTTCAGAAAGGATTGTGTGCGGTGTGGTGGTGGCATAGCTACTTATTAAACATACTGTATGTACCAATATCTACAGACAAAAGTTGGTCCTAAAAAAGTTTGCAGAATTTGTATTTTGTAGTTTTTTTTTAGCACAGGTTCTAGATATGAGCTGCAGGACATTTTAAAAAATGTGCTACAGACATCATGCATAATAGTTTACAGGTCATCATATTAATAAATCTGCCCCACATCTGTTCTGGTTGTAGTATAATGGCAATTTACAGATGTAACTTTTGTTTTTGCCTGCTGCCTTTATTATGCATCTTAAAGGTCAGATAACTGAAACAACTCTCTCAGGAACATGGTACAGCTTGTTTCTATATTCTTCTGGTACTTAGTTTTATGCTGTTGGTTTTATACCCTGGAGGACAATGACAACCTCAAGAGTGCAGACAGTAGGGGCAAGTCCAGTGCAATATAGATTTACATTTGGGTCAAGTCATGGGTTCGATAATGTAGATATGAGTTTGGACGTTGTTGAGGGCGAGGTATAGAGAACTCCTTTGCAGGTTCCATATCCTGTAAATGGAAACAAAGGAAATATTTCACACAAGGATTCCAATTTTATTTAGTCATCTAGCTTGTGTCTAATTTGTACAAAATTGAAAAAATAGGATAGGTTAAAATGGAAATATGTTCATGAACAGAATATGAAAAAAGGAGTGTTCCATGTGAAAGACTAGGATAATATATACAGGTTGGTGGCAGTGCACTCACCTGAAGTTGTTGTGACAGGCTCAACTCCTATGAAGAGAAATTGTTTGATTTAATTTGTGCATCCCAAACTGTTTCCTTGGACCAGAGCCCAGAAGCAGAGCTCAGCCAAGCGTTGGAGGAATCGAGAGAGAAATGCAAGAAAAAACAACCCTATTCCATCAGGGAAGGATTAAAATCCTGTATGTTTTTTTCAAACTGAGCTTTAGTGTAAACAACATGTTTCAAGGGTTCTGACACTTAAAGAGGTTACACCCCCCCCCTAAAAAAAATATTATACAGTTTTCAAACCAGCACCTGGATCTGAACACTTTTGTAATTGCATGTAATTAAAAACTTGGTATAGCCACTTAGCTATTCAATAAAATGTATATGTATAGTGCCACCTGCTTTTTTCTGAGATGGCCACACATGCTCAGTTTCATCCTTCGGTTTCTTCCTGAGTTGTGATAGGGAGAGAGCTGCAGCAGAAGGGACACGTCCCTGAACTACAGCAGAAAGGACATTCCCCCTTGAGCTGCCAACTTGATAAATCTAGCACAGCAATTGGAGCAATGAATGAGGGGATCTCTAGATCCATGTGAGGTCCAGGTCTGGTTCTAGTTTTGTTAGAAAGAGATTGTCATCTATCACCCAATAACAGCACCACGTAGGATTTTTTTCTGAATGTCTCTCTTCATGACAGGAAACAGCTATTTGCCCTATGCATAGGCTGCATGCTTCTCTAACTATCCCTGGGATGAAGAGCAGTAATCTGTATAAAGTGTTCATTTCACTTCACAACTACTATGCATCTTTACTTAGGCTCTGTTCACATTTTCGCTGCTCATAGAAAAAACAATAACACAATGCTGGATTTGGCCGTGTATGGACAACAACTGGTCCTGCACAAGCTGTGTTATTTTTCCATCAAATATGACAGAATGTCCAACAAAGACAACAGTGAAAATGTGAACAGACCATTGGCTGCTCTGTCCTTGGATCTTTAGTTTAGTCTACAGCAGTATTTAATATTATACCTTCAAAAAAGTTCTTATTTTTCTTATCACCAATGGGGCTTTCTACTGGTGATAGGATATATTTATACTAGTGTTATAGGATACCTTTCTACTGGTCATGGGATACCTTTATACTGGTGATAGGATACCTTTATACTGGTGTTATAGGATACCTTTATACTGGTGTTATAGGATACCTTTATACTGGTGTTATAGGATACCTTTATACTGGTGTTATAGGATACCTTTATACTGGTGATAGGATATATTTATACTAGTGTTATAGGATACCTTTCTACTAGTGATAGGATACCTTTATACTGGTGTTATAGGATACCTTTATACTGGTGTTATAGGATACCTTTATACTGGTGATAGGATCCCTTTATATTGGTGATAGGATATATTTATACTAGTGTTATAGGATACCTTTCTACTGGTCATGGGATACCTTTCTACTGGTGATAGGATAACGTTATACTGGTGATAGGATCCCTTTATACTAGTGTTATAGGATACCTTTATACTGGTGATAGGATACCTTTATACTGGTGATAGGATCCCTTTATACTAGTGTTATAGGATACCTTTATACTGGTGATAGGATACCTTTATACTGGTGATAGGATCCCTTTATACTAGTGTTATAGGATACCTTTATACTGGTGATAGGATAACGTTATACTGGTGATAGGATACCTTTATACTGGTGTTATAGGATACCTTTATACTGGTGATAGGATATATTTATACTAGTGTTATAGGATACCTTTCTACTAGTGATAGGATACCTTTATACTGGTGTTATAGGATACCTTTATACTGGTGTTATAGGATACCTTTATACTGGTGATAGGATACCTTTCTACTGGTGTTATAGGATACCTTTATACTGGTGATAGGATCCCTTTATATTGGTGATAGGATATATTTATACTAGTGTTATAGGATACCTTTCTACTGGTCATGGGATACCTTTCTACTGGTGATAGGATAACGTTATACTGGTGACAGGATCCCTTTATACTAGTGTTATAGGATACCTTTATACTGGTGATAGGATACCTTTATACTGGTGATAGGATCCCTTTATACTAGTGTTATAGGATACCTTTATACTGGTGATAGGATAACGTTATACTGGTGATAGGATAACGTTATACTGGTGATAGGATCCCTTTATACTAGTGTTATAGGATCCCTTTATACTGGTGATAGGATATATTTATACTAGTGTTATAGGATACCTTTCTACTGGTGTTATGGGATACCTTTCTACTGGTGATGGGATACCTTTCTACTGGTGATGGGATACCTTTCTACTGGTGATAGGATACCTTTCTACTGGTGATAGGATACCTTTCTACTGGTGATAGGATACCTTTCTACTGGTGATAGGATATCTTTATACTGGTGATGGGATACCTTTGTAATGGTGATAGAATAATCGTTATCTTCATTCACTTCCAGCAATGGAAAGAGGCATTGGTGGGAGGAAGCAGAGTTAGGCCTCAGCATACAACTGTATTCTGCATTCTTGTCCGATCCGCATTGCAGACCTATTAATTTCTATGGGTCTGCAAAAAACAGATCTCACCCATGTGCTGTCCACATCCATATGTTGTTCTATAAATTATAGAACATGTCCTATTCTTGTCCGTATTACAGACAAGAATAGTCATTTCTAGTGATGGGTATGAGAAAAATGTGGATGGAAGACATTCATCTATATTTTGCGGACTAGTGGTTTGTGAACCACAATACGGACACAGTCGTGTACATGAGGACTAAAAATATCTATTTTTTACTTTACAGTGGTGGTTCAGGATTGGAAAATGGTCTATATTTTTCTCTAAACAGCGGCACTTTTTTTCTATTGGCTTTTTCTGGTATTGCAGCTTACCCCTTTCAGGTGAATGTAAGTAGCTGCAATACTAGACACAGCCAGTGGACAGAGGGGCGCTGTTTCAAAAGAAAAGTAGAGCTTTTTGTTTAACTTATCTTATGGAGTACCACAACATGTGTAAGTAACATTTAGTAACTTTAGTAACTTGTCTCAAGAAATAAAAAGCAATATAGCTCCTGCTGACATATTGTTTTATGTGAATCAGATTAATAATATAGTTGGGCATAGTCTGAGTCACTTCTGCTTCTTATTTGACACCATTCATTAAATGCAGCACCTTTATTAGTCAGGGTGGATCCAACTATGAATTACAGATATCTAGGCATTGAGTGCAAATTGATTTAATGACTGAAAAAGCATATCATTTGTGTGATGCATGCATGAAACTGCTCAATCAATCATCTACTACCGGGGGTACTCACATGTATGCATATTCAGATTAATTAGGATGGGAAGATTGTAAAGTGTGAAATCCATAGTGAAAACCTACAAGATCATGCTTTGGATTTAAAATCAGGTCAACTAATGTGCACATACTGCTGTGTATTTTTTTTTAACCAAATCCACTTTGCTGCTACTGTAAAACACTGCAGATTTCTGAAAATGTTATAATTTCCATTGAGTTCAATAGCAGCTGTATAAAATTCTATATACTATATGCATCTCCTAGTTGCGGCTGCACGCAGTTTTAAAATTTACAATGTAAAATTAAAAATTGTATGGAGCAAAATTATCAATGCTTTTACAGCAACAGTCTTATGTGTGGATGAGGCCTATGTGGTACAGAGAGATACTTGTTTATTTAAAGGGGTTCTCGAGTGTTTGATACTGATGGCCTATCCTCAGAATAGATAATCACTATCTGATAAGTGGGGGTCTGATAGGTCATCGGTATTAAACATTTGGACAACCCCTTTAAAAAATCCCGCATTCTACTCCCCTATAAAAATCTGGTTTATGGTAAATATTAAAGGGGTTGTCTGATGTAAATGAAAATGGCAGACAGGAAAGTGTATAAAAGAAAATAAATAATTTCACTCACCCACCGATCTAGTGCCACAGCTCTCATCCCTGCTTTTTCCAGTCCTCATCAGACTGGAAGTGATGGCATTCCTTTCCTATATATACATGACCACTGCAGCCAGTCACTGACTTCAGTGATCACTTGACTGCTGAGCCTCATGGGGGGAATCATTCTATGTTCTGCTATGGCGCTCTATGATTTCTGTGTAGACCCACAATAATTAACCATCAGACAATCAAGGTTCAGTTGCTGTGAAGGATGTAGACATTGGGGGAGATTTATCAAACTGGTGTAAAGTAGAACTGGCTTAGTTGCCCATAGCAACCAATCAGATTCCACCTTTCATTTTTCACAGCGCCTTTGGAAAATGAAAGGTGGAATCTGATTGGTTGCTGTGGGCAACTAATCCAGTTCTACTTTACAGCAGTTTGATAAATCTCTCCCATTGTCTTGGTTCAGTACTCACCCTCATTGCTAAAGTTGCATCAAACCGTGGAATAGAAGATGGAGAGCTCCTTCCAGAATTTTGGACTGTTAAGAGAAGCAAAAAGTTGAAAATACAGTCAGCAATGAAGAAGTGCCGTTTTTATTGTAATAGTTGTTATCATTCACACTCATGGGATTAAGCTTGACCTCTCCCCATCCTAAAGTTCCTACACAACAATATATAACATTCAACTGATATGTACTCAGAGATGTGTTAGGGCCAGTGGATTATATTTTGTGCTTTAGGCCTCTTTCACATGAGCAAATTGCGGAGCCGCAAAACAACGGATGGCATCCGTGTGCATTCCGTATTTTGCGGAACGGAACAGCTGGCCCCTATCAGAACAGTACTATTCTTGTCCGTAATACGGACAAGAATAGGACATGCTCTATTTTTTTTTTGCGGGCTACTGAACGGAGCAACGGATGCAGACAGCACACGGTATGCTGTCCGCATTTTTTGCCCATAGAAATGAATGGGTCCGCATTTTTCATGTGAAAAATGCGTATCGGAGCCCGCAAAAACAACGTTCATGTGAAAGAGGCCTTAAGGGTATGTTCACTCATGGCAAAAATTAATTCACACATATACGAAAAATCCACAAAATATTTACAATAGCAGCAAAGTGGAAGGGATTTGTGGTGGAGAGAATCGCAGCATGTCAATTTATGCTGCAGGTTTTGCATGCAGCTTTTAACCCTTTGCAATGCAAAAGCAATGCCACCACAAAAAAACACTCCATTCTGACCTTTTTTGGGGTGGCAGATTTCAGTCGGATCTACTGCAGACATGTGGCTGTACCCTAAATTTCTCATGATGAAATTCAGATTTGGCAAAATGTCTGTAAAGGCCCTTTTACATGGGAGGATGATTGGGGCAATTATTGCGAATGTGTGTTTGAACACAAGTTCCCAATAATTGCCCAGTGTAAAACTTATGCCAATCAACTAACAAATGAGTAACCACTCTTTCATCAGTTGATCCCGTCTTTTATATGGCACATACAATCATTGTTTGCCAGTAGTATCTGTATGGGGACAAATAATTGTAGTAATAAACACAGAAAGGATGATTGCTGTATGATTCTGAATGGGAAAAGAGAGGGTAAAGGCTGCCATACACATTCAATAGCGGTGGGCCAAACAGCTATTACTCATGTCCTGCCTGGAAGCAATGTTTCCTCTGTATACAATCTGAGGCACACAGAGATATATTGGAGACCTATTGCAGACTATGTTATGGGTCCACACAATGGATTGGAGTTAGGCTACATTCACACGACAGTGGTTTTTCTGGGCTCCAAGCCGCATATTTTGTGCTCAGAGCCGGACCCATTCATTTCTATGGGGCCGCAAAAGATGCAGACAGAACACCGTGTGCTGTCTGCATCCTTTGCTCCATGTAACGCAAAAAGAATAGAACATATCCTATTCTTGTCCGCAATTGCGGACAAGAATAGGTATTTCTATGATAGCCGCGGTATGTGTGGTCCACAAATTGCGGAACGCACATGAGCCAGTATCAGTGTTTTGCGGATCCACAATATGCGGATCTGCAAAACACAACGGTCATGTGAATGTAGCCTTAGGATATAACTGACTCTTTCCCTTCCCCCTTCATCAACACTTTGGTGAGTTTGGTGAGTATAACAGGCTACACATTTCTTTGAAATCACTCACATCAGTATTTGTCCCTAGAGGGGCTCACAATCTAATTTCTGTTTCTCAGTCACACAGTAGGGTCTCTAACCCCTCTCTATGTGCCAGAATGAAGAGTTTCTCCTCAGAATGGTCGGCATGTATTTCATCATAAACGTTAAGCCACATGTCTTTTCTTAGGGCTTGTTCAAACATCAGTTATTTGATCAGTTATTTCCATCAGTTAGGCCTCTTTCACACGAACGTTGTGTTTTGCGGTCCGCAAATTGCGGAGCCGCAAAAACAACGGATGGCATCCGTGTGCATTCCATTTTTTGCGGAACGGAACAGCTGGCCCCCTAATAGAACAGTACTACGGAGCAACGGATGCGGACAGCACATGGTGTGCTGTCCGCTTTTTTTGCGGGCACATAGAATTGAACGGGTCCGCATTTTTCACATTGCGGAGCCCACAAAAACAACGTTCGTGTGAAAGAGGCCTTATTGTCAGCCAAAACCAGGAGTGAAGCCTACACAGAGATCAGGTGTAATGAAAAGATTTGCACCTATTCTGTGTTTTTGACCCGCACCTGGTTTTGGCTCACAATAACAGATTGAAATAACTGACCAAATAACTGACGTGACCCTTAGAAGGGTTTAACCCCTTCACGTACCTGTATGTCATAATGCAAGAGGGGATGTATGGAACAGGCCGATGCAGTGGGCCAGCTCCATATGCGGCAGGTGCCAGCTGTATCATACAGCCGACACCGGCCCACACTGACAGGGAGCAAGGATCACACCGCCCCCATGATTTAAACCATCAGGTGCCACGATCGATGCTGGCAGAGGGATGTGGCTTCTGATTTACCTTCTAATCGGAGCCTCCTCAGTGAAATCGTGGGCTCCAATCAGTTGCCATGGCAGCCTGGACAGTGCTGAAGGCATAGCTCAGAATGGAGAGTGTAAAATCCTATTCACCCAAATAGATCTCTATTATGGTGAACAGGAGAGCAGTTCAAAAGATCCCATGTACTAGCCCCCTATGGGGGCTAATAGTAAAAAAAACCCAAAAACACCAATGTACTAAAAGTTTAAATCGCCCCCCCCTTTCCCAATTTTACATATAAAAATATATATAAAATAAATAATAAATCTGAAAATGTCTGAACTATTAAAATATATAAAAAAGATTCCTGTACAGTGAAGGCTGTAACGGAATAAAGTGAAAAACGTGCGATTTGTTTGTTTGCTTTTTTTTGTCCACCCAAAAATTAAATAACAGTGAACAAAAAGAAATACATACCACGAAAATGGTACCAATAAAAAGTACAGTTCGTTACGCAAAAAACAAGCCCTTATACAGCTCTGTAGACCAAAATATAAAAAAGTTATGGCTATCAGAATGTGGCAATGCAAAGAAAATTTAGATTTTTTTTTCCAAAGATTTTTATTTTCTTAAGTAGTAAACCAAAAAAAAAAACTAAACTAGTTTGGTATCTCCGCATTCATATTGAGCCACAGAATAAGGACGTCAGGTCATTTTTAGTGCACAGTGAACACTGTAATGTTAAAACCTCAAAAACCTCGGCAGAATTTTTTTTTTTCAATTTGTTTTTTCAATTTTGCCACACAAAGATTTTTTCCCATTTTTCAATATAACACATGGTAAATCAAATGGTGGCATTAAAAATACATTGTGTCCCGCAAAAATAAGCCCTCATATAGCTATTTGATCGGAAAAACAAAAACTGCAAAAATCAAAATAGGCCTTTTCTTTCAGGGGTTAAAGAAGCTGGACCACTTTAAAGAGATAACCTTTAATAGAAAGCCACCGAACCTATCAAAATCTATTGACTGTTGGTTACAGTTCCCAAGAGAAACACTGATAACACCTGGAAACCTCATCAAAGAGCATTTTCATTCAGTCCTGCATAGTGTTTGCTTGAATGTTCCTGTCAGTCTCTATGGTGGGAGTCACAGGAGCTCATCCTGCCATGACAGGAGTTCCTTGTGTTACTCAGGAATACAGAGGTTGCTGCATACACACTCCGGCTCCCCCGATCCCTGAACGCTTCCAGGGTTTTTTTTTGCCTCCAGATGCTGTTCTCATGTTTGACCATGGCACAAGAGGGGTGAAAAGTATACGATTGCATATATTAGTCCCAGGTGCCTGATGCTTAAAATAGCAGTCACCCTGCAGCTACGGTGCCTGCTGCATTCACAAGTGGGCAACTTTTTTAGATACCAGACCACTGACGAAAATTCCTGAGGCAGTCTGGAAGGGGTAAATGCAGAAATAGGGATTTCCCCATTGCTTCCTTTTTATATTGCTGTTCATTTATCTCTACCATTATGACAGTAATTACAATGAAATGTAAGCAGTAGATGTACGGTTTTATTTGGGATTCCCATGAATAGAATTATAGGAATTCCAGAAAAAAATCATTTCAGTGGGTATTACATTCGTGAAACAAAATGAGCTGGTTTGCATATAACACCATATCCTAACCAAAGCGAGGACACTCTAATGCAGTTTAAAGGGGTGGCATGCTTCGGATATGGCCTGGGCATGCTACGATACCAGCATAACATGCTACACTGTTTTTTTTTTGGCATTGCAACAGCTGTATTAAAAGATTTAACCTATGTCATTACGTAACTGAAGGTGTGTAACGCTGGCCTGATGAACTCTACCAAAAGAAAGATTAATCAATGTGCATGACAGGTTTTTTCAAAACAATAGTAGCATCCAGGAAAGTGGGTGCGTGTCTCAGAGATCAAATCAGAGGGAGGGAGAGATATACATAGCAATTCATTACACACATACCGCAGTGGTTTATAACACATACCTCAGAGATGGGCACACCCCTGCACTTTTAATGATACACCTGCCATTTATATCTATATTTTTTTCAAAAACAAGTTGTCCTGGGTTGTCATGGGTGTGTTCAAGTTAGATGTGAGTCATGAAAAACGTGATCATTTCATTAGCAATCAAAACTTAGTCTACACGTCACCAAGTTTTAAGTATTTCCCCACTCATTCTTTTGCTAACAACACGTGCAAACAAAATTCAATACTCACACAAACATAGATGGATATTTCAAGATAGTGCTCACTACACTGCCCCTCTTTTACCAAACACATGCCCCTCCATTTTTTAGAGTAAGAATCACATTATGTCAGGGGTGGGCTGGGCCAGGGGGACATAGATGGGTTGGTGCTAGCAGGGCCGCTCTTTGGGGTGCACAACTGCACAGGGAGCATCACTCCAGTAAGAAGAAGGGGCGTCACTACAGCTGTTCAGCAGCACTCAATAATACAGAACTGAATCATGCTGCTGTCAGCGAGTGTGGCTAAGGTGCGTGCGCTCCCTGCTGTGCCGCTGCTGGTTGTCTGCTCCACTAGGGCGGGATGCTGCTTTTAGTTGCAGCCAGGCAGCGCCCACCCTTTTCTTTAAAAGTCTCCGGCCCACGCAGTTATCCCCACTCCCTAGTGGAGAGCAAGAGAGGCACGACTCTGCTCTGGTCAGGTACAGTGCCTTGCGAAAGTATTCAGCCCCCTGGAACTTTTCAACCTTTTGCCACATTTCAGACTTCAAACAAAAAGATATAACATTTTACATTTTTGGTGAAGAATCAACAACAAGTGGGTCACAATTGTGAAGGGGAATGAAATTTATTGAATCATTTAAACTTTTTTTGTAATAATAAAACTGAAAAGTTGGGCGTGCAAAATTATTCGGCCCATTTACTTTCAGTTCAGAAAACTCACTCCAGAAGTTCATTGAGGATCTCTGAATGATCCAATGTTGTCCTAAATGACTGATGAAGATAAATAGAATCCACCTGTGTGTAATCAAGTCTCTGTATAAATGCACCTGCTCTGTGATAGTCTCAGGGTTCTGCATCATGAAGACCAAGGAACACACCAGGCAGGTCCGTGATACTGTAGTGGAGAAGTTTAAAGCCGGATTTGGATACCAAAAGATTTCCCGAGCTTTAAACATCCCAAGGAGCACTGTGCAAGCGATCATATTGAAATGGAAGGAGTATCAGACCACTGCAAATCTACCAAGACCCGGCCGTCCCTCTAAACTTTCATCTCAAACAAGGAGAAGACTGATCAGAGATGCAGCCAAGAGGCCCATGATCACTTTGGATGAACTGCAGAGATCTACAGCTGAGGTGGGAGAGTCTGTCCACAGGACAACAATCAGTCCAATACTTCACAAATCTGGCCTTTATGGAAGAGTGGCAAGAAGAAAGCCATTTCTCAAAGATATCCATAAAAAGTCTCGTTTACAGTTTGCCACAAGCCACCTGGGAGACACACCAAACATGTGGAAGAAGGTGCTCTGGTCAGATGAAACCAAAATCCAACTTTTTGGAAACAATGCAAAACGATATGTTTGGCGTAAAAGCAACACAGCTCATCACCCTGAACACACCATTCCCACTGTCAAACATGGTGGTGGCAGCATCATGGTTTGGGCCTGCTTTTCATCAGCAGGGACAGGGAAGATGGTTAAAATTGATGGGAAGATGGATGGAGCCAAATACAGGACCATTCTGGATGAAAACCTGTTGGAGTCTGCAAAAGACCTGAGACTAGGACGGAGATTTATCTTCCAACAAGACAATGATCCCAAACATAAAGCAAAATCTACAATGGAATGGTTAAAAAATAAACGTATCCAGGTCTTAGAATGGCCAAGTCAAAGTCCAGACCTGAATCCAATTGAGAATATGTGGAAAGAGCTGAAAACTGCTGTTCACAAACGCTCTCCATCCAACCTCAAAGAGCTCGAGCTGTTTTGCAGGGAAGAATGGGCAAGAATTTCAGTCTCTAGATGTGCAAAACTGATAGAGACATAACCCAAGCGACTTGCAGCTGTAATCGCAGCAAAAGGTGGCGCAACAAAGTATTAATGCAAGGGGGCCAAATAATTTTGCACGCCCCACTTTTCAGTTTTATTATTACAAAAAAAGTTTAAATGATCCAATAATTTCGTTCCACTTCACAATTGTGACCCACTTGTTGTTGATTCTTCACCAAAAATGTAAAATGTTATATCTTTTTGTTTGAAGCCTGAAATGTGGCAAAAGGTTGAAAAGTTCCAGGGGGCCAAATATTTTCACAAGGCACTGTACATGTACATGGGTCTGGTGCTGTATATATGTGCTGTATTTCACTTATGGGTTAAGTTCTGTTGCTGTATTTATATATTGAAAATTGTTCTCGTGCTGTTTATGTGTTTTGAGCAATGTTCTGGTGCTGTATTTGTGTTATGATAATGGTTCTGGTGCTGTATTTGTGTTATTGGCATGGGTGTGGTGCTGTATATATGTAGTTATCCGGGTTCTGGTGCTGTGTTTGACTTATAGACTTGGTTCTGGTGCTGTATTTATATAGTGAACTTTGTTCTGGTGCTGTATTTGTGTTATGGGCATGGTTCTGGTGTGTATTTATGTAGTAATCTAGATTCTGGCATTCGGCCACTGCCACAGATTTCTGTCAGAAAAAACGTCCTGTTTGCAAGACTTTTTTGTCCTATAAAGAAAAAGTATCCTGATAAGACCCCATTACATTCAATGGAGTCTCTTCAGCTCAGGAATTGGTAAATCTTGTCCCTCTAATGACCATTCTGTTGCTACAGACTAAATCCTATACTCTATCTGGGATTGCACATGTGTGTACGATCTCAACATGAAAACACAACCAGCTGCCACCTTTTAATAATTTAAGCCCATTTACCTATACCGGCTTTATGGTAGGCGGAGTTATACAGATTAAGGGTGGGCCGCTATACATGTGCCAGTGCAGTGTGCTGGCTACCAGCCAGCCCCAGCATTATGTAATACAATGTAGCAGCAAAGAATACCAGGAAAACTAACACATCCTAATTGTGCCTGTTGTTACTAAGGTTCGTCACATTGCTGGGGGCATAATGTTTGCTGTGTAATGTTTGCATAAAATATTACACAGCAAGCATTATGCCCCCAGAAATGTGAAGAAAACTGTTTCTGTGCTAATGACCTTTTTGGATATTATCATCTGCTCATGATTATTTCACACTAAAATATTTTGACATTGAAATGTCAAGTGCCCAAATAATAAAGATTATGAGGCTCATTTATTTACTGATATACGCTACTTTTGTGGCGTATTGAAATACACACTGGTCAAAATGGCCAAAGAAATCCCACTAAGGATCCTCTCATATGGAAGTTAAATCTTAACGGACGTCCTGCTAGAGGAAGAGACAAAGTTATGTAGAAGCCTGTGCCTCCACATAGGTTTGACTCTTCCTCCAGCAGAACAGGCACAATTTAGACCGGCGTCTAAATCGCTGGTCTTAATAAATGTGCCCCTATATTTTCAGTTCTTCATATTAAAGCAATTGATACAATGCATTAACATTGGCAGAGTACTTAAAGGGAAAATCCAGCAAAGATAGTCTTCTATGTCATAGATACATGTGAGTGGGTAGGAGGATCATGATTTCAGGAACCTCGGACCAGCCACCAGCTTCCAAACAAAATCTTGAAATCTGCAATAGATCCACTCGCCCTTTGCTTACAATGTCCCAATGGTCCTTTGATTAGAATGCTGCATAAGATTTCTTCTGTTCTGCAACCACTGGTATTCCAAGATTACAGACCTCACGTATGTGACCTTCTATGTATAACATATCAGGAGATCATTTTGACTATATATAACTTTAATGACTGGTGACTGGTGACAGCCCAATAAAGTGTACTTTATGGCTTTATGTGTGAACACTTTCTATTCTACAGTAACTACGCCCTTTTTAATAAATTGACCTTACAACTCAACTGTCTTAAAAATAACTGACGTGTCCTTCCTGCTTTCACATAACTGTCATAGCATTTGTAATAAAAGTGATAAAGAAACTAGTGTCACATTATAGCAAAAATCCATCATATTGTTATTCCCCACAAGAAGTACAATGTTCTTGCACTTGCTCGGGCCCTCTAAACCTCTGGGCCCCATAGCAGTGTTATGGCTGCTATGGCTACAGTTACGGCCTTGGTTGTGTGCATATATTGGTCTTGAAAAAACTGGTCCACAAAATAAGGATAGCTTTTGTGTGCATTCCTAACAATAGAAAGGACTATTCTTAGAATAGTAATTGCTCTATGATTTGTGGAGCAGCTCTACACAGATACACATAAAAGTTAGATGGTCTCATAGAAATAAACAAGTCAATGTGCAAAGAATTCAGATAGCACACTAAAGAAAAATGTACCGTTATGTGCATGGGCCCTTACATTGTTATTGGCAGGTGTCAGTGTAGTTTCGGTGCCAACTTCCAGTGCCAGAGCTACTGCAGAATAGCTAATTGGTAGGGGTATGGGGGGGTCATACCCTCGCCAATTAGATATTGATGGAATATCCTGAGTAAAGGGGTCACCAATATTGAAATTCCACAAAACCCCTTTAATCATAGAAAATGAATGATATATATCATGCATGAAAACATACCTTGGGATACATCTTCCTGAGAAAAGACTCGATTGTCTACTCCAACAGTTTGCCGAAGAAGATGTGGTTGTGACTGGTTGACCTGTTTGGCACAATCTGGTTGATGTCTTGTCATCAAGCAAAGCTCCGGAACCATGTACAAAATGAGGAAAACCCAACCATTGGCTACTAAGGCTATGGCTCTCACAGGGTCATCCCACTGAGGGTCACGACCCAGAGATATATTTCCTCTTAGCAACATAGTAATCCAAACTACCCAAATAGCAATTGAGAAAAACATTGTTACATAAATATGGGCACTATGTCGTATCCAGTATCTACAAGGCCCACACATACTGATCATTGAAACCAGAAATGTGACAGCCATCAATGCCAAAACATATATAAGTATAAGCACAAAGTCAATGTTACGCGCCCTAGCATCTACCTGATTCAATTCGCATTGGTCCATATTTCTTCCTAGATAGATTGCTACATAAAGAATGGCTATAATAATTTGAACAAATGATAGGGAAATGACTGTGATTAGCATTACCCACCATGACATACCCAGTCCACCTCGGACCAGTCTCACTAATTTACTAGCATGAACTAAAAGACAAGAAAAACAGATGGCAAATAGGACTCCAAATAGAAAGAAACGCGTTGGACAAGTCTGTCTATTAAGTCTAATGATAAAGGCAAATGTAAGACCAAAGATTCCAAGTGTGCCAATGAGGAAGATGAATTGAATAGGAACCAAAGCCCGTTTGGCACTGTCACAAATACGTGGTACTATAATAAGAAGTGCGAGCATGAGAGCGATAGTAAACACAACTCCAGCTGCAGCCAGTGTTTCCAGTACAAGGCCCCACACATCATCTGCGCTGCACAATAACTGGTAGTCATAACCAACATTACAAGACATCTTGTCTGTGTCCTGTCGGGCAGATTCTGTTGAGAAAAATATAAAAATGTTTTAATTAGTAAAGTTTAAACATTAAATCATTAATCTACGCTATTTTGTATTCATAAGTCATAAAATTGCCAGATAGCACGTATCATATTCATTAGACAAGTAAAGCTTGAATCCATAGTTTCCTCGTTTCATCTATGGCACATAAAATAAAAACCTTTTTAGCAACTATAAAGAGGTATATGGAGCCATAAAATGAATTGTCTTAGGATAGACATTGGTGGCCAGAGGTTGCATGGTCAGCTCATTACAGTAACAGGCAAACCAGGCAGTCACCTGAAGAAAGGTGAGCGGAGCCAACAGAAGACAAAGGGCGTGATGCTTTCCCAGTGCTGCTGCCACTTAGGTTTGCAAATGGATTCTGCTAGACTACATTTTGTTGTCTTGCCTGTATGGAAAGAACTATTCAATACCAACATCCAAGAAAGACATCCAGGCTCTTCTAGAATTTGTTTTATGAATCAATCATCCCAACATCCTATGGCAGAGAGTCCCATAGCCTCAGAGACATCATCAGTGACATTACGGGGGTTTCCTGTCCTAGGGCCTTGTAGGTACACTATGCAGCGAAGACACAACCTGCTTATAGTATCTAATTGCCCATTAGATCACCCTTATCAGTGATCAATATATGGGTACAGCAGTGAGCATAAAATTATGATTTAAAGGGGACCTTTCACTGCTTCTGACATGCCTGTTTTAATAGCTACAGGCATTCCCGATATAATAACACTTCTGGAACATCTATTCTCTGTGTCTGTATGTTGTGCCATTGCTTTATTATTTCTACTAGAAGTTATGAATGAATTGCTATTAGCCTTAAGTAAGGGTACAGAGAGGAGGTAACCAGTTGGAGGGGGGGGGAGGGGTCCCTGCACAGTCTCACAATGTCCAGTCAGTGCTGCCATCCTCAGACTGTGCAGGTACACATCCCCAACTGGTTATCACTCCTCTGTACCTTTACTGCAGACTGCTAGCAATTCATTCATAATTTATAGTTTAAATAATAAAGGAATGGTGCAGCATAGAGAAGAGGTGACAGGTCCTCTTTAAATAAGAAAGGAGCAGACTGAGAAATAAAAAAAAATCACCTTTAGAATGCAGCGTTCAAAATTTCACTATGGGCCTGAAGGTCCAAAGCCTCATGAAATGATTAATAAACAATATTGAGCACTGTGGCCCATTGGCGATTGTGATCCAATCTGAGGATGTTCCATTAATAACCACCCTGTTTCCTATCACTGAATCACTTGTTTACCAAATTACACATATTTGTAACTCCCCTACTAAACATCTTATTAAAGGAGAAATAAAAATATATTATATTGCGGTTATTAGTTCCTAGGTAACCCATAGCCTGTCCTTTCGACATCCTATCTGGTCTATAGTCTAGAAGTGCCCTACCTTGTGTTGAGTCCTGCATTGGTTGTGAAGGTAAACACATTGTACTATTGCCAAATATCCAAATTTGCTGACTAATTTTTTATTCTTTCCATATATCTAGTATGTGCATTTGTGCATTTTAAATTCTGTGTCATTCACTGTGCAGCATGAATAACATGTCACCTTTATTCTGCAGCTAAGGACAATTACGGCAACACCTAATATATATAGTTGTACAGTATTTATATAGTGTTATATTTTGCAGGTTTTGCACAAAAAACTAGTAAAACAAATGTATATATAATTTGCTTTCATGACACCATATTCTAAAAGCCAAAAATGTTTTATTTCTCCATCAACAGAGCTATGTAGGGACTTGTTTTTGTAGGATGAGCTGTACTTTTATTGGTGTCCTTTTTTGCAGTACATACTTCAAACTATTAAATCATGATTTATTCCATTTTGGAGGAAAGGTGACTGAAAAACATTCTGGCACATTTTTAATTTATTTTTCTCGGCATTCAGCATGCAGGTTATATACAGTACATAATACAGGGAAAAGTGGGGGACAGCGGCAGGGCTGTGGGTTATAAGCGCCTCCATTTTGGAAGCACACATCTCTTAATATTCAGCAGTATAACCTCAGGACCGAAATACAGTTAAATACTGCAGCGTGGCAAAGGAGCACTGCCTTCCTCCCCCACTGTTCAATCACACTGCCAGGACTGGGCAGCAAACAGATTGGGAAAGGCTTGTGTCCTGCACCACATCACTGACAGTGGTATAGAGGTTAGATTTCAATTTGTTATTTTTCTTTGGCAGCATATAAAGGGAATGATTACTACTGGGCTTTATTGCTACATGAGGACTATTGGGAACATGATTACTAGTATCAGCACTATGGAGGCATTATCACTTCAGGGGCATAATAGGGGAAATTATTACTATTGAGGGTACTGTGTTACCACTAAGTGCACCCTGGCAGACAGTTATTACTATTTGTGGGACTTGTGGAAGCACTATTACTTTGGGGGCACAGTATAGGAGCACTCTATATCTGTGTGGTATTAACATTTTTAGGGGAATTATCTCTCTCTACAGTATAATGTTGGCGAGCACAGTGGGCAGAGTATTGGGTGTGTCAGGATGGGGTGTTCAGAAGGTGGGTAGGATGTTGAAAAAAGTAGGAAACTAAGATTTATGTGTATCAAACTCTACAGAGACAAGAGATGGCTGAAACAAATCATCATGGCTGTATGGTCCGAATGGATAAGATAAGGAAAGAGAATGTCTACATCAGAGGACACTGGATGTAAGAGGTATCTGGTACTGCATTACCCTGTATGTTTTGTAGTGCTATATGTGATATATTCCAAATATGTATTTAACAGTAGGGCTGGGGGGAAGACCTTAGGTTGACAATTTGGCATTGGAGGGCGCCTTTTCAATTTGTGCCTCAGGCCACTGGGAGGCTATGTTCACCTCTGGTCATTACAGATGTGGAGATAACTACCAATTATTTGTACATTTTTGTTCATTTAGATTTGTTTAAAGTTTTAAGTCCAGCTATGGGACTTGATCACTGGAGACTCAATCCCCAGTAAAATTAATTGTAATACTTCTGTACTGCAGTGTATTATGCCTGTCAGTATAATTATGACATACATTCTATTAGGGTACCACAGGGAGATAGCTGTCTCATGATAGCCACCAATGTACTGTATATGGCAGGTTTAACTATATCTGCAACGGCCAGGAGCCAGGTTGCTTTGGGCGACCCTTCCGTCCAGGGCCCTCTAAGTGTGGTAGCACGCGTGTCCTAGTGTAGGAATGCCGAGGGTTGTGTAGACCTAAAATGTCTCTGTGATATGTCACATTGTTCCTACCTTGGACCCTGGGCTTTGGCTCCGGTTGTTGCAGTGATAGTAGGAATAATTGAGGGTCGTAAGAAAATTGAGATCCAGACTCCTTTATGGGTCCAACACAGTTTTATTGAATCAACTTGCATGTAGGTAACCGACTTCAAGTTTTACCCTGGTATTCCAGCAGGTTTAGTCTTATATACTTGGCAGGTCAAGATACTTGAATTTCTGTCAAGGTTGTGGTTTCTTATTAAGTCTGAATTTCACTAAAGCTTGTGCCTTGTTTTTGGCTGTAATTCTCTCACTTTTAGGCCAGCAGAGCTGAAGATGCTCTCACTGACAGGGGCACATCTTTTCCTCAGCGTGAGGTAACTTCAACCCTCCACTGGATCAAACCGGTTCTAACTCACTCTAACTGAATATTCACCCTCACAGCAGGAGATGGGAACAGTCCACCTCTCTCCAGAAGGGGGGTGTCAGAATGGAAACTTGGAAGGATCCATTCTGAACAAACCTACTTAATAACTCTCCCTTGTACTGCTGCCACCTGCTGGTACACCAGGTACATTAAATAGTAGAAGTCCAATGATTGATATAAATCCGCACCAGGACGTGGTGCCACAAACCCAACGCGATAGAGAAACTTTAAACAAAATCGGGTAAACGCTTAAAACATCACCTTTGCACCAGGTACATTACATAGGAAAACAGTTGCATAACATTATATTAAGTGCACATTTTTACTGGTACTGGAATAAAATGCATAGAATAACATTTAGGGTAGCAAACAGATAGAAGCTGGATGCCAAGAGTGGTAACACTACTCTGGGGTGTTACATTCCCCCTTACTTAAAGGCAAGCCGTCCTCGGCTTGTGCTTAGGAGGTCCTCGTAGGGTACCCAAGGGAAATTAAAGTGCTGCATTACATATCTGGAAGACTGACATAAAGCTACCAATAGGTTCCTGCCCTTGTGAGTAGGGTGCCCAATCACAGTTTCCCTCTCGGTATAACCAGTGAACCAAAAATATGCACCAAGCGATCATTCCTGGCTTTCTTTTGAATATTCTGGCCATGATAGGAAACCACAGCCTTGACAGAAACTCAAGTATATTGACCTGCCAAGTATATAAGACTAAACCTGCTGGAATACCAGGGTAAAGCTTGAAGTTGGTTACCTACATGCAAGTTGATTCAATAAAACTGTGTTGGACCCATAATGGAGTCTGGATCTCAATTTTCTTACGACCCTCAATTATTCCTACTATCACTGCAACAACTGGAACCAAAGCCCAGGGTCCAGCCGACTGGGAAGGGTCGCCCTATAGCAACCTGGCTCCCGGCCGTTGCAAAAGTGGCATCACGAACAGGACCTAATTTTTGTGCTTAGGAGGCCCTCTCTATCTGTAAAACCCCCCTACAAGAGACTTTATTGCATGTACTTACTGCTGGAAAGTGTGAATCTACATCGGTTGCAGCACTGTAGCAAAACAGGGGTTAATCTACGAGCACCTCCTAAGCACAAGCTGAGGATGGCTTGCCTTTAAGTAAGGGGGAATGTAACACCCCAGAGTAGTGTTACCACTCTTGGCATCCAGCTTCTATCTGTTTGCTACCCTAAGTCATTCTATGCATTTTATTCCAGTACCAGTAAAAATGTGCACTTAATATAATGTTATGCAACTGTTTTCCTATGTAATGTACCTGGTGTACCAGCAGGTGGCAGCAGTACAAGGCAGAGTTATTAAGTAGGTTTGTTCAGAATGGATCCTTCCAAGTTTCCATTCTGACACCCCCCTTCTGGAGAGAGGTGGACTGTTCCCATCTCCTACAGTGAGGGTGAAGATTCAGTTAGAGTGAGTTACAACCGGTTTGATCTAGTGGAGGGTTGAAGTTGCCTCACGCTGAGGAAAAGATGTGCCCCTGTCAGTGAGAGCATCTTCAGCTCTGCTGACCTAAAAGTGAGAGAATTACAGCCAAAAACAAGGCACAAGCTTTAGTGAAATTCAGACTTAATAAGAAACCACAACCTTGACAGAAATTCAAGTATCTGGACCTGCCAAGTATATAAGACTAAACCTGCTGGAATACCAGGGTAAAACTTGAAGTCGGTTACCTACATGCAAGTTTTACCCTGGTATTCCAGCAGGTTTAGTCTTATATCCATTGACTTTCAATGGAGTTCATGACAAAGTTCATGAGAGGGAGCTGTGCGGAATCGTCCTCTGTGCGCGCCGTCCTCCTCCTGTACTGTTCTGCGCAGAGCTGCCGGGAGCATGTAAGTATGTATGTGTCTGTGTGTATGTACTGTGTGACATGTGTGGGGCCGGATCACGGTTCCGGCCCCACACATGTACCTGCGGCAGTACGGATCCACCGGCACCCTTCACCTGCCGGATCCGTGCTGCCGCTAGTGTGAAAGAGGCCTTAGTCACAAATTAAATGGGTGACCAGTGGGGGGGGCACTACCTGCTGGGTCAGTGGGGAACACTAGTAGGGGCAGTGGGGATGATTACTGGGCGTAGTGGGGGACATTACTGGGGGCAGTGGGGGACACTACTGGGGGCAGTGGGGAACTTTACCGGGGGCAGTGAAAGACATTACCGGGGACAGTGAAAGACATTACCGGGGGCAGTGGGGGATATTACTGAGGGCAGGAGAAGGACATTACTAGGGGCAGTAAGGGGCATTACTGGGGGCAGTGGAAGGGCACTATAGTGATATTACTGTGGGTACTATAGGTACATTAGTGGGGGGAGAGATATTATTATTACCAGAGACCAGGGGTGTAACGATCGTGGTCACAGAGGTTGCAACTGGGCATGGCGGGGGAAGGGAGCGCATTGGGGGGCGTGTACCCAGAAAAACTCAATGCTGTTTAGAAGGCAAATTGTGGTCATACCAAGTATTGATTTGAATTAGATTTCTCTTTATTTCCTTCACTTTGCATTTACTTAATTGATAAAAAAAATTAATTATTAATACTACTATTTTTGAAAGCATTCCTACTTTGTAGTATTTTTCCCACACCTGCCTAAAACTTTTATACAGTACTGTAGAAAGCTGTCAGTCATTGATGGCTGTACACTGGGCAGAGATAGAGA
The DNA here is from genome assembly GCA_900303285.1 of Rhinella marina. Classification (NCBI taxonomy): domain Eukaryota; kingdom Metazoa; phylum Chordata; class Amphibia; order Anura; family Bufonidae; genus Rhinella; species Rhinella marina. The sequence goes on along the minus strand of ONZH01025515.1, from coordinate 27,084 downwards.
TATTTGTAAATGTATACATTACAAGTTTTGCTGAATCTTTTCCCACTAAACTATATATCAATTTGTTCAGCTTCTGCTGCCCTATAACATGCTACCTGCAGATTGGACTGCATAGGTTCTCTTTTAAAAAATGCTGCAAACTAACATTTCAATAATTAAAAGTAACTTATTCATTGTTCAGTATCAATGTTATATATTTTCTCAATCAGTTCCTCAATACATATGAAGATCGCTGTTTGCTGTCATTAGAATAAACATTCCTCCCTCAGTTCCAGTGCTGTACACACAAGTGCATAATTTATTACAACTGCAGTACAGTTATTAGATTATGTCTTGTAATACGCCCAGGACTTATACTGTATATCTATCATATGACCAAAACAGATTTTTATCTACTGGAATTAAACAAAAAAGGTTCCCCTTGAATGAATGCAAGCAGAGATCTTGAAAACTGTGTGAAATTAAAACAACTACATGTTGGACATTTTTTCAATAGCTTTTAAGATACTTAAAAGTCACAGTCAAAATTTATCTTCTGAGCATTTTCTATAAACACCAATTGAATTAAGCCCCAGCGCTGTACAGGAGCTGCGCTTACCCAATCAGCGGCAGGGGCCCGGCAGTCACTGACAACCGAGCCCTGCTGTATATGCCAGCATCTGTAAAAACACTGATACTGCTTTAACCTTCTGTATGCAGCATGATCGTAGCATGTACGGGGTTTGTGGAGGGAAGGGTCTCCCTCCCCATCCCATAAGGTCCCCGGGCTGCGGTGACGGGGACCCAATGGCTGGGAGGCCAGCCCGATGTTTTCCATAGGCATCAGAGCTTGCCTTCCAGGGAAGCCTCTGAGACCCAGCCCGCTGGGCCTCACAGGCAAGCAGGCTGTCAGTGTATTACACTGGTAATACCCTAACAGCCAATGCACTACAATATTGCAATGCATTGTAGAGGGAATCAGAGCCACGAATGTTGAAGTCCCACAGTGGGACAAAAAAAAAGTTAAAAAAGGTGTTTTTACATAATAAAAAAATAAAAGTAAAAAAGCACCCTTTTCCCATAATTAAGTCATATAAAATTGTAAAAAAAAATAGGAAAAAGAAAAAGAGACATTTGTTATTTATGCATCCTGCGTCTATAAAAATATCACATGATCAAACCCGTTAGATGAACGCCGTAAAAATTTTTTTATTAAAAACAGTGCCAAAAACAGGCAAGCGATCAAAAAGTGTAAAAATAAAGAAATAGAAACAGTGTCAGTCATTTTCTTTCACCTCACCTTACAAAATACGTAATATTGGTACCAATGAAAACAGATATAACCTCATCCCATAAAAAATGAGCCCCCAAGACAATTGCCCAAAAAATAAAAACCAATGGCATTCGTAAACCAATCCATCATAATCTGTGCTGCAAAAGTCATATGGCGCTCCTTCCTGTCTGCCATGTGCCCCTACAGCAGTTCAGGAGAGAATGGGTAACAAATTATGGGGTGCTTTTTCTCCTGTTACCCCTTTTGAAAATGAAATATTTGGGGCTAAAGCAACATTTTATTGGAAGAACTGAAACTTTCATTTTCAAAGCCAAATGTTTCTAAATTTTGTCAAATGCCTATGGAGTTAAAGTGTTCAGTACACCCCTTAATAAATTCTTTAAGGGGTGTAGTTTCCAAAATTGAATCAGAGTAATAAATATTGAGGTTTATTTTTCTGTTAATCCTTGTTGTGTTGCAAGAAAGAAAATGATTTGCAAAAAAAATTGCCAAAAAAATGAAATTTTGACGTTTCACCTCCATTTTCCTTTAGTTCTTGTGGAACACCTCAAGAGTTAACAAAGTTTATAACATCACTTTTGAATAATTTCAGGAGTGTAGTTTCTAAAATGATGTCATTTATGGGTGACTTCTACTATGTATGCCCCTCAAAATCACTTTATAACTGAATTGGTGCTTAAAAAAATGATTCTTGAAAATTTGCAAAATTGCTTCTAAAATTTTTTTCTTTTTTTTTTTTACAAATAAAGGTGAAATATATTGACTCAAATTTACCACTGTCATGAATGACTTGGATAAGTAAAAGCATTTCAAATTTTTAGTACATAAAGTGGTAGAAGGAGTTAATAATCAGTACTGGCAGCAAAATAGTGCCGATGAGTATCTAGCAGTCTTTCTGTTAGGTTGGTTTCACACGTGTGGTTTTATTTGTTTTGGCGTTTCTTTGCAGCATTCTTTATGGCATTTTAGCCTTATTCTTACCATTTAATTATGTCTCCAGATGTTACTTCAAAGTCTATACTACATTATGAAATCCACTATATACAAAGTTTTTAGGGGATTTTTTTTTGTTTTTTGGCTGTTGTATTGAAAGAAACACAGCATTATTTAGAGATTATTTAGGGATTTTTTTTCCCATAGGATTCTCTATAGGACACGAAAAATTCCAGAAAAATACATGGTTAAATTGTTAGGAAAAATAACCGTGAAAAGACAGCATAAAACACTAAAAAACTAATGTAAAGAGTGAGATGTTCAAAAAGTGAGATGTTCAACATCTACTATGTTTTGTTCCACAGAGCTGTTAGTGAAATAGACAATGTAGCAGACGTACAGCATAAACCAGTCTAAACATATGTCAAATCTATAACAGCGGCTCAGGCTGGGTGATAAATTTGATTCAGGGCTAGATACTTTTGTCTTACTATATTCTAACTATTCGGTGGCTTCCTTTGTGACTTAGTTTTGTGCCAAATGCTACACAATGGTGCATCTCAAACCATTCCCACTTCCCACTTTACTTTCTGGAGTTGCAGTCGCACCAACTGGCATGTCAGGTTGCACCCCTATTCACTTCCATTATGTGGTGAGTCTGCAATGCTACACAGTGATCTTTGGTCGAATGGCGCTTGTGGAGGCTGCTTATATTTAAATTAAAGGTCAATGCCAAACACAGCAAAAACACATGTATTTAAATGGATGTACATTCTTTGACATACTATAGTGGTACCACTTTTTGCTTTACCACTTTTGGTACCCTAGGCTCCTCCTAAGTAATACCTGTATTCAACCACAAATCGTCCAAAATAATCAAATTGATCACCAAAGCAACCTGTATTCATATATGAAACAAGTAGAATGTGATCTTCCCACAATTATACTGTGTGTAGCCAAATATAATAATCACATAAGAATAATTAAATACCTATAGCACTAATAGTTACTTCTTCTGGTTTACTGGAATCTTCCCATTTTAAACACAAAGAAATCTAGAATATATGCTAAATCCCCACTTGAAGCAAATCCGTTCTAGACATTCTTACTTTTCATTTATAATGTTCATGCAACAAAACTATTTTGCACTTACGTTTCAGCACAGAGCAATAAAACAGCTGAATATAACTACACTATATGCTAGTGTGAATGCTCTGCAGTATTTGTGACTGTTCATTTTGTATTATCAGTAGGTTAGCGATAATATCGGGTGGTCTGTTTGATCTGTGGGGTATTTGTGCCTTCACATTAACCTGCTTTATAGAATGTTATTTAAACAATCCAAAAGCGAAATTACTTACGTTTTCTTTTTGTGATTGGGATATTATGGAGAAAACTCCAAATAGTGGCAATAACTCAATGGTTACAGATTTAATCGCATTTAATAATATACATATTTCTATAAAATTGTAATATTGGAACACATTAGTTTTGAATTTAATTTTAACGATGTATAGAATAAAATACTTGAAAATACCACTCAATATAGGAAATGTTTCCATACTATTCACCTAATAGGTGCAGTGCTGTATCTTACCTTATTGTAGTGTTTATCTAATCCAGTGATGTTACCAGATGCCTTGTTGCGCTCCTGTGCTCTGCTAACTACTGTCTTCTAGCAATCTATACACCTTCAAGTAGGTTCTGTCACAAAAGAGGGTGTGTTAGAAATTGGAAACAACAGCAAGGAAGAGACACACCTGGACCTGTCTGACGGCTCTATACAATATTGGGAAATCAATGTACTCAGAATGAAGGTTTAACAGCTACTATCAAAAAAAGAAGAATACTAACCAATATTATGCACTTTATGTTATGTCACAACCTGGGCCATAAAAATAACAATGCTGTTTATTGATTATAAACATAACAAGTGCAAATATAAGCAGCTCACACTAAAAATGAAATTTAGGTTGAGTGCACTGACTCTGCCTTTTGTATCCTTGGGGCTGCTATAGAAAACTGTATAAATACAAGTGGTCTGCTCTCCAAACATAAACTAGTATTCTGGGAAATATTTAGAAATGTAACAGACTTTAATATGTCCCGATATAGTACATAAAAAACAAATATAGTTAAGAATAAAGCCAAATGCAGATTTTGTTAACACCACAGTTCATATAGTATATCCACTTGACTTTGCTAAAGCCTTTAGTTATATAGATGAAATATTCCTATTCCGATCCACAATATATACCATAAAAATATTTAGATGTTAGTAATTCATGATATTTTCCATAGTTATCGCAATAATTTTCTTGACTGGTCAGTATACTGATGGAAACAGCATTATGTTGTCATACTATTGATAGATAATTGAAAAGCTCCACAATAGGATTCTATTCCGTGACAGTTAAGGATTTGCTATCATCTCCTCAGCACTTGATATTTACAGCAGCTGAAATTACATGCTTTTATAGTAACAGATAAGGCTAGATGATCACAATGATTTATAAATCTCATAGACCCATTGTCATGTTCTAATGACTGTCCTACCGACCCCTAGAACATATCTCAGGCAAACGATACAAGGCAAGCAATTATATAACATAGCAAAGACCGAAACAAATACTTTTTTCACAGAGATACATATATGGTGGGAAACTGGACCAGCAGGTAAGGGACCAGTGGAAGGTAATACCACTGGACCGAGTGCACCGTTTTGACTTGGGGCCAAACCCAGAGGGCAGAGATTCAGTGAGCCCCATTCTTCACAGAACCCCTGATGGTGGGGATGAACTTATCCGAGGGCTCAATAGCCGCACCTCCAGGATGGTCCCAATGCACTTGGCCACTTACCTACAGAGACTGATGGTGCTAACACCAGCGATCCACACAACCATAAGGACTTGAACCCAAGCACAGGAGCTGGAACCCAAACATAACCACACAGGACACAGTTCAGACAAGACAAACGGGAACCAAAACACAAGCAGATGCCTGGACCCCATGCGAAATGAATGCATGGCAGTCATAGGCAGAGCTTCCCTCACAGGCAGACAAGCAGATGCCTGGACCCCATGCTGAATGGATGCATGGCAGTCACAGGCAGAGCTGCCAAAACAGGCAGAGAAGGAGATGCCTGGAGCCCATGCAGAACGACACATGGTGGTCACAGACAGAGCTGCCCAATCAGGCAGTCAAGCAGATGCCTGGACCCCATGTGGAACGTCACATGGTGGTCACAGGCAGAGCTGCACACATAGACTAGATATCCTCCCTCCGGAGAACCCAGGACCCCTCTCACCGAAGACATAGACTCAGACTAGCAGATGTCTGTTTCCCAAGCGGAGTTAGTCCTTAGGCAACAGACAGCTGCACCACAAGCCACAGGACCAAAATGACCTTGATATCTCACTAGGTGACCACACAGACAGGGCTTATGGAGACCTAACTGGTCAAAATGCACCAGAAGAGAATACCATGGGAATGTATGCCGCATTATTTTTAAATGAAGAAATAAAGTGCTTTGGATTTTATTTGCTGGATCAACTCCCTGTTTTCTTTGATATATTGAGGAGTCTAGGCTAACTCCGGATCCAAGCTGAATTGGAATTTACTTCCATCACCTGAGAGCTGGACGGCTGCATGCAATGCATACACAAGGAGCAGTTCACACACAGATTGCCGCAACTGCACATAGCCCATGGCAACCAGCCTGCATGGAATCCACTGTAGCCAGTTCCACAGAGCTACAAGCATGAGCAAAAATGGCAACTAGAGATGAACGAACATGCTCGTCCGAGCTTGGTGCTCGTTCGAGCATTAGGGTACTCGTAACTGCTCGCTGCTCGGACGAGTATCTCGCCATGCTCGAGGAAATGGCAACTTCCGCATCGTGCTTTTTTGGCGCCTAAAAACACAGCCAATCACAAGCCAGGAGACTCTGCGTACCACCCAGCATCACGTGGGGCCCTTACATGTCGATAGCAGGGGTTGGCTGGCCTGATCAGGTGACCCTGGAATATACTACCGACTGGCCGCGGTGCCCGGCTCAGATGCCGTCTGGATGTCGTTAGGGATAGAGCTGCTGCCTTTCAGGGACAGTGTTAGGGCCTGCATTTAGTTGTCTGTTAGGCAGGGATCACCCACAAAGAACCCAACAGCCCTTCTAAGGGCTAGAAGACATTTAATTGTTTTTTTTTGTCACTTGGCTGGCTGGCACTAGTAGTGCAGCTATCGCCATATCTAACCCTGTTTTTTTTTTTTATTGTTCTATCTCAGTGATACAAATCCATTGCACAAAGCACTGTGGAACCATTCTGTGTGTCACAGTTCAGCACTGACTCACTCCAATCCATATATACTGTCCAGGTGACACTTTCTGTACGTCACAGAATACAACCAAGTCATTTGCTACCAATATCATCTACAGCTTGATCCAGAAAACTCTCTGTGCGACATTTGTCTGGGTCGCAGACTAAATAGTCACCGTTAACAGGGTGTCAGTCAGTCCTACTATAGTTCCTGCACGTCACGTTCCCAAAAAAACAAAATATAAAAAAAAAATATTTTTTCAGTTGTTTTAGCTCAGTGATACAAATCCATTTTACTCAGCTGCGTGTAACCTTTCTGTGTGTCACAGTTCAGTACACTAGCTCCCATCCGTATATACTGTCCAAGTGACACTTTCTGTACGTCACAGAATACAACCAAGTCATTTGCTACCAATATCATCTACCACTTGATCCAGAAAATTCTCTGTGTGACATTTGTCTGGGTCACAGACTAAATAGCCACCGTTAACAGGGTGCCAGTGAGTTCTACCATAGTTCTTGCACGTCACGTTCCCAAAAAAACAAAATTTTTAAAAAAATATAAAAAAACAAATATTAAAAAAAAAATTAGTTTTTCAGTTGTTTTAGCTCAGTGATACAAATCCATTTTACTCAGCTGTGTGTAACCTTTCTGTGTGTCACAGTTCAGCACATTCGCTCCCATCCGTATATACTGTCCAGGTGACACTTTCTGTACGTCACTTAATTCTACCAGACTGAATACACTTATATACAAACAATGTTGAACCCCAGGGCTAAGGGTCGAGGACGAGGGCGTGGGTGTGGGCATTCAATTACTGCAGGGGGCAGAGGCCGTGGTCCTGGGCAGGGTGAGACAGTATCTGCTGATGAGGGAGCTGTGGAACGCCGCAGAGTTACACTCCCTAGCTTCATGTCTCAACTTAGGGGGACACGTGGTAGAACAGTGCGAACAGCTGATCTCGTGGATTGCGGACAATGCTTCAAGTAATTTGTCCACCAGTCAGTCTTCCACGCAGTCCACCCACGTTACCCAAGGGAGCACTCCTCTGGCTCCTCCACCTCAACCTCCTTCCCCCCAGTCTGCCCCCTCCCAGGAAAATTTGGAATGTGATCCGGCATACTCTCAGGAACTGTTTTCTGGACCCTTCCCAGAGTCACAAACCACTTCTCAGGTTGCTGCTGACCTCGTTCCCGATGCCCAAGTTTTCCAACTGTCGCAGTCTGTGGGTGATGATGATGACAATGTTGAGTTAGTGGAAGAAGTTTGTAAAGAGGTGTCAGACGATGAGGAGACACGGTTGTTAGACAGTGGTGAAGTTGTTGTTAAGGGAGGAATTCCGAGGGGGGAGCAGACTGAGGAATCGGAGGATGATGAGGTGACTGACCCAAGCTGGGTTGATATGCCGAGTGAAGACGGTGCTTCTGAGGCGGAGGCGAGTGCTGCACCAGAACAGGTTGTAAGAGGCAGTGGTGTGGCCAGAGGGAGAAGCAGGGCCAGAGCTGGTGCATCAGCAGCAACTGTTTCACGTAGTGAAGCTCCCGTGGCGAGGCCTAGATGTTCGCAAGTCTGGAGGTTCTTTAAAGAAAGTGAGGATGACCGACGGACTGTGGTGTGCAACCTGTGCCACACCAGGATCAGCAGGGGTGCCACCACTACTAGCCTAACCACCACCAGCATGCGCAGGCATATGAGTGCTAAACACCCCACTCAATGGAACCAAGGCCGTTCACCACCTCCTGCGGGTCACACCACTGCTCCTTCCCCTGTGTCACTCGCTGCCTCTGCTAGTCAACCCCCTGCGTCACTCGCTGCCTCTGCTCGTCAACCCCCTGCCCAGGACCCCGGCACGAGCGCCTCCCGCCGGAAAACCACACCTTCGCCTCAACGATCCTCCACAGTGTCCACCAACGTGTCCCAGCGCAGCGTTCAGCTGTCTTTACAGCAGACACTGGAGCGCAAGAGGAAATACAGTTCCAAGCACCTACATGCCCAAGCCCTCAACGTCCACATCTCCAAATTGCTTAGCCTGGAGATGCTGCCCTATAGGCTGGTAGAGACTGAGGCCTTTCGCAATCTCATGGCGGTGGCTGCCCCTCGGTATTCCGTCCCCAGCCGCCACCATTTTTCCCGATGTGCCGTCCCAGCCCTACACCAGCACGTGTCAGAGAACATCATCCGTGCCCTGACCAACGCTGTTTCTGAGAAGGTCCACCTAACCACGGACACGTGGACAAGTGCTGCCGGGCAGGGACACTATATCTCACTGACGGCACATTGGGTTAACTTGGTGGAGGCTGGGACCGAGAATGACCCTGGGGCCGCTCATGTACTGCCCACACCGAGGATTGCGGGGCCTACCTCGGTCACGGTCTCTCAGACCTAATATGCCTCCTCCTCCTCCGACCCCTCCTCCTCCTCCACCGAATTACCATCCGTGGGCACGGCGCCTTCAGTCGGTAGTTTTAGGCGCAGCAGCAGTGCCGTGGGTAAGCACCAGCAGGCGGTGCTCAAACTGCTGAGCTTAGGTGACAAAAGGCACACCGCCCAAGAGCTGTTACAGGGCATCACGGCGCAGACCGATCTGTGGCTGGCACCGCTGAACCTTAAGCCAGGCATGGTTGTGTGTGACAACGGGCGTAACCTGGTGGCGGCTCTGCAACTCGGCAGACTGACACGTGTGCCATGCCTGGCCCACGTGTTCAATCTAATAGTTCAGCGGTTCCTCAAGACATACCCCAATCTGTCTGATTTGCTCACCAAGGTGCGCCGCATCTGTGCGCATTTCCGCAAGTCGACCACAGATGCTGCCACTCTCAGGGCAGCGCAGCGCCGCCTACAACTGCCCGCTCACCGACTGTTGTGCGACGTGTCCACGCGATGGAATTCCACATTAAACATGTTATCCAGAGTTTACCAGCAGCGCAGAGCGATTGTAGACTGCCAGATGTCATCTTCCACCAGAACTGGTAGTCAGGTCAGTCAGATTCCTCAAGTCTACAATGAGGAGTGGACGTGGATGTCTGATATCTGCCAGGTGTTGAGCAACTTTGAGGAGTCAACACTGATGGTCAGCGGCGATGCCGCCATTATCAGCCTTACCATCCCGCTGCTTTGCCTGTTGAAAAACTCACTGCTCAGCATCAAGTCGGATGCTTTGCGCTTGTCACAAGAGACGGTGGAGGAAGATACGTCGCTTGATAGCCAGAGCACCTTCCGTTCTGTTTCTCAGCACGTATCGGAGGAGGGGGATGAGGATGAGGAGGAAGAGGAGGAGAATGTCGGCGAGACAGTAGAGGGTACCAGTGCTCAGTCCTTAACTCTTGAGCGTGTATGGGCTGAAGAGGAGGACTTGGAGGAGGAGGAGGAGGAAATGGAGAGTCAGGCCAGTGAGGAGAGGGAATTCTTACGTGTTGGGACTCTGGCGCACATGGCAGACTTCATGTTAGGCTGCCTATCCCGTGACCCTCGCGTTAGAAGAATTTTTTCAAACACCGATTACTGGGTGTTCACTCTCCTGGACCCACGGTACAAGCAGAACCTTTCCACTCTCATCCCTGCAGAGGAAAGGAGTATGAGAGTGAATAGATATCAACAGGCCCTGGTGCACAAGCTGAAACAATTCTTCCCATCTGACGCTGCTAGCGGCAGAGGGCATAGTTCTGTGAGCCAAGTAGCGGGGGAGAGGAGGCGAGCAGGTAGCTTGACCAGCACTGGCAGGGGAATGCTCTCCAAGGCCATTGCCACTTTTATGTCACCCCAGCAAGACACTGTTACCTGTCCCTAGTCTAGGCAGAGTAGGGGGGAGCTGTACAGAAAGATGGTGAGGGAGTACCTAGCTGACCATACTAACGTCCGTAGCGATCACTCTGCTCCATACAACTACTGGGTTTCAAAGCTGGACACGTGGCCTGAACTGGCGCTGTATGCCTTGGAGGTGCTGGCCTGCCCTGCCGCTAGCGTGCTGTCAGAGCGGGTATTCAGTGCAGCTGGTGGAGTCATCACCGATAAGCGTACACGCCTGTCAACTGACAGCGCTGACAGGCTGACGCTTATTAAAATGAACAAAGCCTGGATTTCACCAGAATTCAAATCTCCTCCGGGGGAAAGCAGCTAAAGATTTAAATAACTTATGTATCCGATTCCTCTTCTCTACTCCTCCTCCTACTCCTCCTCCTCCTACATATCGTCTTTGCCTAACGCTGACCCAAAAAACGCCATTTTTTAGAGGTCCAACTGGCATTCTTTTAGCACAATTTTTCAGGAGGGCCCCATTCAGGCCCTTTAATCAAACAATTTTTCCAGAGGTCCACCTACAGGCCCTCTCTCCAAACAATTTTTCCGGAGGTCCACCTACAGGCCCTCTCTCCAAACAATTTTTCCGGAGGTCCACCTACAGGCCCTCTCTCCAAACAATTTTTCCAGAGGTCCACCTACAGGCCCTCTCTCCAAACAATTTTTCCGGAGGTCCACCTACAGGCCCTCTCTCCAAACAATTTTTCCGGAGGTCCACCTACAGGCCCTCTCTCCAATTCCAGTTTCCAGTTTTATTTGCGCAAACTGCATACATTTTTATTTTTGGGATAGGTGTGAAAAATAATATTACTTGCGAATCTATATTGCCCAACATTGGATACGGTAGCAAATAGAAGACCAAACACATGCTGCCCACAGGGTTCCGCAAATTCCTGGTCCACCCACAAATTCCTTGTCCACAATGTCAAGGAGGTCGTGGTTCTGTTGATGAGCAACAAGTCCTTCTGTACTGAAATCGCCGACAAAGTCTCCATCTAAGAACCTACAGACCATTGTGGAGAGAGCGGCACAGCTCGCCATCAAAGTGACGAACCCCTAAGCCAGACTGCGCAGAGAAGATAACGAATAAATATCTCTGTGGTTATTTTTGCTAAATAAAAGTTAAATAAACCCCCCCAAAATTCATCTGTTCCTGTGCCTGATCCACCCAAGTTGAATCTGTCCCATCCTGAGAAATTCCCCCCCAAGGAGTCCCCACTGTAACTTGCTTCCCATACAACTACCTCACCCCCCCGACACCTGTGTCTCGCCATTGTCCACCACCTCCTCAGACAACACTGGTAAATCCCCACTGTCAGCACACGGAAACAGCAAAAGGTCTTGCGAATTGGGGCAGAGAATGTTCTGGGCTAGCACATCAGGGAAGGGGTGACTATGGGGTTCCAGGGAGTACGTGACCACATGCAATATCCATTTAAAAGTCATACCACACTTGATCAAGCTCATAATTTACGACTGTACCGGTTGATGCTAAATTTTTAAGTTGGGGTCCTGCGTCGTCATTCTAACTACACCCGGCTGTTGTCACCACCACACACGCTAGCCCAGGGGGCACTCCTCTGGCTCTTCCAGCGAAACCTCCTTCCCCCCAGCCTGCCACCCCACCTACAGGCCTTCTCTCCAAACAATTTACTTCTTTGTCTTATCTTTCTCTCTCTCTCTACAAACTATTTTTCCGGATAGCTGCCATATACGGTATTAAACTGAGTAGTATACATAGAAGACATACCACACTTGATCAAGCTCATAATTTACGACTGTACCAGTTGATGCTAAATTTTTAAGTTGGGGTCCTGCGTCGTCATTCTAACTACACCCGGCTGTTGTCACCCCCACACACGCTAGCCCAGGGGGCACTCCTCTGGCTCTTCCAGCGAAACCTCCTTGCCCCAGCCTGCCACCCCACCTACAGGCCCACTCTACAAACAATTTACCCGGATAGGGGACGTATACGGTATTAAACTGAGAAGAATTGATACCATACGGGTTAAAGCAACAGTTTTCCCAAATCCATCTGGCTGTTGTCACCACCACACACGCTAGCCCAGGGGGCACTCCTCTGGCTCTTCCAGCGAAACCTCCTTCCCCCCAGCCTGCCACCCCATCTACAGGTCCACTCTACAAACAATTTACCCGGATAGGGGACGTATTAGATGTTGTACTGATGGTTTTTTTTGTTCTTCTTTTAATTGCCTCCTGACCTGTGAAAGGCAGCGCATGGACATGTCCCCTTAGCTGCAGTGGGAAAGACACTCCCCTGGCCAGAGCAAGCTCTTTTTCCGTTTTCCGTGTTCGAAAAATCCATTAAATATAGGGTCCCAAGATAGGGGACGTATACGGTATTAAACTGAGAAGAATTGATACCATACGGGTTAAAGCAACAGTTTTCCCAAATCCATCTGGCTGTTGTCACCACCACAAACGCTAGCCCAGGGGGCACTCCTCTGGCTCTTCCAGCGAAACCTCCTTCCCCCCCACCTACATGCCCTCTCTCCAAACAATTTTCCCGGGTAGGGGGACGTATTGGATATTGTACTGATTCTGAATTGCCTCCTGCAATAGACGGGAATCAAACCCAGATCAACTGCTTGGGAAGTAGCTATGCTCACCACTATACCACCAGCAGGCACAGCAACTGATAAGAACAGATACTAAACTTGATGTCAGCTGCAGTGCCAGCATGAGCAGTGGTGTCACCTGCAGGCGGTGATGGACCTTCGTTGCACCTAGTTGGGTGCTTTCCTAACATGTGATGGGTATTTGCCTCGCCTTTCTTGGTCTGGGTGAGCACAATTGCCATGAGGGTAACCACCAGGCTGTTGCCTGAGGATTTCTGGTAATGGTGGGATTAAGCAGCCTCAGAGGCATCCATGCATGCTGCCCCTGCTGTTTCCTGTCCATTTCCGTGGTGTTTCCATCATTTTGTGAGGTTTCCAGGTTTTCACCCAGCCTTCCCTAGGCAGAGCCTTGGTCCCCCGCAAAAATGCTCGAGTCTCCCATTGACTTCAATGGGGTTCGTTATTCGAAACGAGCACTCGAGCATCGGGAAAAGTTCTACTCGAATAACGAGCACCCGAGCATTTTAGTGCTCGCTCATCTCTAAAGGCAACCCATATCAAAGTGAACCACACGGTGACACCACCCATGGCAACCAGCCTACACGGCATCCATATTAACCAGTACGGCAGAGCAACCAATGTGAGCAAACACGGCAACCCGTGTCACAGTGAACCATACCGTGACACCCATATTTTATTCACATTAGAACACATATCAGATGTTGAAAGTGAGACATTTGCCATTTCATGAAAAAAATATTGTATTTAGAACTTGATGGCAGAAACACATCTCAAAAAAATTGTGCCAGGGGCAACAAACAGCTGGAAAAGTAAGTGGTAATAATAAAAAAAATAGCTGGAGCAATTTGCTATTAAGTTCACCAATCAACCAGGAAAACTGTGTCTAAATATTGTAAAATTGCAAAGTTTTTGAATATCTCACCCTCTAACGCCTTAAAGATAAGGGGGGGGCAGCGGCGGGGCAGTGGGAGATGAGCACTTCCATTGTAGAAGCGCTCATCTCTCTATATTCAGCTGTATTGCCATCCTCAGGACAGCTGAATGCTGCAGCGGGTCACAGGAAGGTCATCTTCCTGCCCCATTCCTTTCAGTTAGGATTCAGGCCACGTGCCTGTAGCCTATCACAGGCCGGAAGAGGCCTGCATTGCATAGCTGAAATTGCCATGGCGGTAAATATATGTGTTTATTTTTTTTATTTGCCACCCTGCTGTTTTGTCAAATTGAGGAAAGAGAGAAAGGAGAATTATAGGGGTATCTACTGGGGAGACAATATAAGGGAATTTTATTCTGGCACAGAATATGGGGGGGGTCACTATATAGGGGAATTTTATTCAGGCACAGATTATTTGGGAACTTTATAGGGGAATTTTATTCTGGCATAGATAGTGGGGGCACTATAGGGAAGGGGGGAAAGGAGCAGTATGGGGGAATCTACTGGGGGCACTATATAGGATTATTTTATACTGGCACACATTGTAGGGGCACTATGGGACATTAGCTCTACTGGGGGCACTAAGAGGGGGTATTTTGTACTGGCACACACAAGGGGGCATTGGCACAAGTTATGGGGGTACTATGGGGACATTGGCTATACTGAGGCCACTAATAGGGGGTATTTTATGTACTTGCACACAGTAGGGGCATTGGCAAACATTATGGGGACACTATGGGGACATTGGTTCTACTGAGAGCACAGAGGAGGTATTTTTGTACTGGCACACATTATTGGGGCATTTTTTTGTACTGCCACACAACAGGGGCATTTTTTGTACTGGCACACAACAGGGGCATTTTTTGTACTGGTACATATTATGGGGGCACTATTTTGTACTGGCACATTATAAGGGGCATTTATATGCTGTTTCTATTTCTGAAGTATAGTCTTGGGGAGCACAGTGGGCACAGTACTGGGGGTGGCAGGATGAGGTATTCAGAAGGTGGGAGGATCATGGAAAAGTAGGAAACTAAGATGTCTGTTTGTCAATCTCTGCAGAGACGAAAGATGGCTGAAAGAAATCATCATGGTGGTCTGGTCTGAAAGGAGAAGATGACAGAGAACATCTACATCAGAGGAGACATTGCTGGATATAAGAGGCATGTAGTGCTGTATTACCCTGTATGTTTTATAGTGCTGTATATAATGTTAGGAGGAAAGAGGTTAGGTTGAGAATTTGGCATGGGTAGGGGGGGGGCTGTTTAAATTTTTGCCTCAGGCAGCAGAAAGACTGGGTACACCCCTGCATCTACAGTACATAATAATAATATTTATTTATATAACGCTACCATATTCCACAGCACTTTACAAATTCATAGGGTTTGTATACAAAACAAAAGTAACTAGCTAACCTACAACTGAAACACTAGGAGTCAGGGCCCTGCTCGCAAGAGCTTACAATCTATGACACATAATATATCAAACAATTTAGAGAATCTAGAAAAATTCATGTGTGCAAGGGACCAGGCCGACGACCAACACTGGATTCTTGTGATCGACAGTCCGTCAGGCAGCATTGCATTAAAAACAGGCATGATTCTGTAATGAAACTCACTGCACATGGGCTCAGGAACACTTCCAGAAATTATTGACTGTGAACACAGTTTGCAGTGCAATCCACAAATTTGTATCATGTAAAGAAAAAGCCATAAGTCAATGCAGTCTAGAAATGCTGCTGTCTTCTCTGGGCCAAAGTTCATTCAAAATGAGGCAAAATGGAAAACAGTTCTGTGGTCAGATGAATTAAAATTTGAAATTATTTCTTTAAACAATGGACATCATGTTCTGTGGACTGAGGAGAAGGAATATCCAGCTGGTTATCAGCACACAGTTCAGTGCACATCTGGAAAGGCACTATAAATGATAAACAGTATATAGAAGTTTTAGAACAACATATGATCTCATCCAGACATTTTTTTCAGGAAAGAGTCCGGGTGCTGAACTGGGCTGCCTGCAGTTCAGACCTTTCACCAATAGAAAACATTTGGAGCATCATGAAATGAAAGCTCCAGCAAAGAAGACCCAAGACTGTTGAGCAGCTAGAATCCTACATCAGATAAGAATGGTACAATGTTCCTCTCCCAAGACTCCAGTAATTGGCCTCCTCACTTCCCACAATGGTAGACATGGTTCTGTCCCAAATTTTTTGAGATGTGTTGTTGCCATTAAATTCTTAATTATTTTTTTTCATGAACTGGCACAATGTCTCACTTTCAGCAACTGTTCCATGTTCTATTGAGAATACAATATAGGTCTAAGAGATTTGTAAATCGTTGCAGTCTTTTTTTCTTTTTTCTTTTGCTTTTTGTAGTGTCCCAACTTTTTTGAATTAGGGTTATATATACTTTATATATAGGCTTTAGCAAGATCAATTGGATATATGTGGTGTTAACAGCATTGGAGTTTACCTTTGTTTTTAACTTTGTTTTTTATGTACTATATGGGGACATAAAACCCATTTGGAAAGTCATGTTGCTATGTTGCAGCCTTGTGTTAAAATCAAAACAATCAAGTTTCCCTTCATCAATCTGTACTCAATACCCCATAATGAGAAAGTTTACACTGAATTTTAGAAATGTTTTAAAAATTTCTAAAAACTAAAACTTCGTATTGATATAAGCCTCTCCTCAGTAAAATACGCAGACAGCTAGAGAAACAAGGTTCTGTAGACTGATGAGAAATGTTGGGCCTCAATTCTACATGCCATGTCCCCAGTGGAAACTAGGCTCTGCTCATCACCTGCCCAGTACCATGAAGCATGCTGGTGGCAGCCTCATGCTGTGGTGGAATTGTTCAACAGCTGGGACAAGTACACTTGTCAGAGTTGAGGGACAGCTGAATGGAGCAAAGTACAGATATATTTTTAATGGAAACTTGATCCAGAGTGCTGTGGACCTCAGACTGGGCTAAAGGCTTACCTTCCAACAAGACAGTGACCCTAAGAACACAGTCAAAGACAACATAGTAGTGGCATATAGACAACTCTGTGAACATCCTTGAGTGGCCGAGCCAGAGCTTTGATTTGAACCAAACATCTCTGGAGAGACAATATTTTAGTTTTTCCTTTTCAATAAATTAGCAAATATTTCCTACATTCTGTTTTCACTTTGTCAGGGTGTTGTGTGCAGAATGATGGGGAAAAACAATATTTTTTAATTTTATTTTAGCAAAAGGCCACCACATAACAAAATAAGAAAAAAGTAAAAGGGTGTGAACTCTTTCTCAATGCACAGTAGTAAAGTCTGTTACATTTCTAAATACTTCCCTAAATAAAAATGATTGTCTGGAGAGCTGACATCTTGTATTTATACAGATCGACATCCATATTACCTAAAAATGGTAGTTTGCTCAAATTATTAAAGTTTCTTAAATAAATAAAGAGAAAACTAAAATTTCCTAGGAACTTAGAGAAATACCCTGTACAAGCTTACAGTAAACAGTGCTTTGAACTTTAAATGGGCAAGGAAAATAGTACACAGTAAAACAGTATACAACCATATCACTGCTCTAGAAATAGTGGATTATGATGGTAACCATTGTCCAATTTACATAGAAAAGTCTAATTAATTATAATGCAAAGCTTTAAAGAGAAAAGTCAATATATCTTTGAAATTAATATTACTTCTTAACCAGAATTTGATTTTCAATTGTGTACTTTGTTTTGTTGGTATTATATCTCATTATACATTATCTGTAAGATTTTGGGTTTTCACATGAAAAAATAAATCTTACGAAATCCCTTACTTATGACAACGCTGCCATTAGCATCTTTCAGAACTTAGCTCCTTCAACACTGCTCAAGCGGCGCATGCTCAAACCATTTACAGACGCCTTAAGACAACGCCAACATGTTGGTGTTCCCATTTGGTATCCCATCTGTGCCAATGTCACGAGGTACACAGCTCCCACCTCTGAGGAAGTAGCTAATATCTGCAGAACTCCAAATTCCACTGGATCCACCCAACTCCCTGGAGATGTCCCACACGACTAACAACTTACCACCTCTACCAGTCTTGACTCTGTGGGAAACAGATGAAAGAACCAAGAGCCAACAAGCCAAGAGAAAGCTGCACAGATCTCCACCTTCTAACTGTGTGTCTGAAATCAATGGAGCTTTTACTTTATGCTCCTCCTGTCTGTTGATAAGTATTCGTGTTAGCTTTATCTCATTTTAACTGATATTTCTGTATTTACAGTTTTTTCTGGGTCAAGTTGTTCATCCCCTATATGTTGCATAATGTTTATGTTTACGTTCTAATTGCTATCCAACACCTTACCACTATTATTTCCCCTATGTGTTGATCACCCACTATTGTCGTACCTGACCTACTTCTATTGGGAGTTCTCACCACTATTTAATTGTACCACTGTACATATTGACCTGCTATCATCAGTACTCACTTTTACACTGTATGATAGCTAAAAAACACAGTCTATGACAATTGCCTCATATAATGTCACATAATTCTCCAGTTAAACAGTCCCAAATCTTAGCTCATCTTAAGAAAGAACAGGTAGACATAGACCTATTGCAGGAAACCCACCTTATACAGTCTAAATCCCTTACCATTGATAGAGCTTTCTATAATCACTGGTACCATTCTTACTCCACATTGATGAAATCTAGAGGAGTAGCTATAGCACTCAACAAACATGTTCCCTTTTATAGTAACATAGTAACATAGTTTATAAGGCCAAAAAAAGACATCTGTCCATCCAGTTCGGCCTGTTATCCTGCAAGTTGATCCAGAGGAAGGCAAAAAACCCCTGTGAGGTAGAAGCCAATTTTCCCCACTTTAGGGAAATAAATTCCTTCCCGACTCCAATCAGGCAATCAGAATTACTCCCTGGATCAATGACTCCTCTCTAGTAACTATAACCTGTACTATTATTACCCTCCAAAAATACATCCAGGCCTCTCTTGAACTCTTTTAGTGAACTTACCATCACCACCTCCTCAGGCAGAGAGTTCCATAGTCTGACTGCTCTTACCGTAAAGAATCCTCTTCTATGTTCGTGTACAAACCTTCTTTCCTCCAGACGCAGAGGATGTCCCCTCGTCACAGTCACAGTCCTGGGGATAAATAGATCATGGGAGAGATCTCTGTACTGACCTCTGATATATTTATACATAGTTATTAGATCTCCCCTCAGTCGTCTTTTTTCTAAAGTGAATAAGCCTAATTTTGATAATCTTTCTGGGTATCTTTCTTGTAGGAAAACAGGCTGAACTGGATGGACAGATGTCTTTTTTCGGCCTTACAAACTATGTTACTATGTTACTGTAGTCCACCCATTCCAGTTATTACTTTAGTTGCCCTCCTCTGAACCCTCTCCAGCTCTGCTATGTCTGCCTTGTTCACAGGAGCCCAGAACTGTACACAGTACTCCATGTGTGGTCTGACTAGTGATTTGTAAAGTGGCAGGACTATGTTCTCATCACGGGCATCTATGCCTCTTTTGATGCAACCCATTATCTTATTGGCCTTGGCAGCAGCTGTCTGACACTGGTTTCTACGGCTTAGTTTGCTGTTCACTAAAATTTCTAGGTCCTTTTCCATGTCAGAGTTGCCCAGTGCTTTACCATTTAGTATGTACTGGTGACTTGCATTATTCCTTCCAATATGCATAACCTTACATTTGTCAGTGTTAAACCTCATCTGACACTTCTCTGCCCAAGCCTCCAGTCTATCCAGATCTATCTGTAGCAGTATACTGTCCTCTTCTGTGTTAATTACTTTACACAGTTTAGTGTCATCTGCAAAAATTGATATTTTACTGTGCAAGCTTTCTACAAGATCTTTAATAAATATATTGAAGAGAATAGGGCCCAATACCGACCCCTGTGGTACCCCACTAGTTACAGTGACCCAATCTGAGTATGTACCATTAATAACCACCCTCTTTTTTCTATCACTGAGCCAGTTACTTACCCACATACAGACATTTTCTCCCAGGCCAAGCATTCTCATTTTATATACTAACCTTTTATGTGGCACCGTGTCAAATGCTTTGGAGAAGTCCAGATATACGACATCCATTGATTCGCCGCAGTCCAGTCTAGAACTTACCTCCTCATAGAAACTGATTAAATTGGTTTCACATGACCGATCCCGCATGAAGCCATGCTGATATGGAGTAATTTGCTTATTTTCATTGAGGTACTCCAAGATAGCATCTCTTAGAAAACCCTCAAACAGTTTACCCATGACAGATGTTAAACTTACCGGCCTATAGTTCCCGGGCTCTGTTTTTGGACCCTTTTTGAATATTGGCACCACATTTGCTATGCGCCAATCCTGTGGAACACTCCCTGTCAGTATAGAGTCCTTAAATATCAGAAATAAGGGTCTGGCGATGACATTACTTAATTCTCTTAGGATACGGGGGTGTATGCCATCCGGTCCTGGCGATTTGTCTATTTTAATCTTTTTAAGACGCAGCTCTACTTCTTCCTAGGTCAGACAGGGCACTTTTAATGGGGAATTTACTTTTATATTCTGCATTTCATCTGATAGTTTATTTTCCTCAGTGAATACAGTGGAGAAAAAGTTATTTAGTAGCTTTGCTTTCTCCTCATCGCTCTCTGCAACTTCCCCCTCATTACTCTGTAAGGGGCCGACACCTTCAGGTTTATACTTTTTACCATTTATATAATTGAAGAACATTTTAGGGTTAGTTTTACTCTCTTTGGCGATTAATCTCTCGGTCTCTAGTTTGGCTGTTTTTATTTGTCTTTCACATATTCTATTTTTTTCCTTATAGTTTTTCAATGCTTCCTCGCTCCCCTCCTGTTTTAGTGATTTAAATGCTTTCTGTTTGTCATTTATTGTTTTCTTTACAGTTCTGTTTATCCACATTGTTTTTTTCTTGTTTCTTAACCTTTTATTCCCATAAGGTATTTACCTCTCACAATTAGATATTAGACACTTTATAAGACACTCATCGTCATTATATTTTCATAAAAGGTAAACTAGCTAATACCCTGGTAACAATAAGAAATCTCTATGCCCCAAACACGAATCAAAGTGCATGGATGTCACGTACTCTAAAAGAATCCCAACAAGTTGTTGGAGTATTCATTCTAGGAGGGGACCTAAACACACCTTTGCATCCACATATGGATACCTCTTTAGGTTGCTCTACATAAGTCAATTCATTTTGCACAACTTGTAGACACCTGGTGGCACATCCATCCTGCTGATAGAGATTACACACATTTCTTTTCAGCTCAACATTCATACAGTCGCATTGATTATTTATTTTAATCCCTATCATCATTGTCGACTATTCATGACATTGTCAACTATTCATGACACCTTTAACACCATCAATCAGACCACTCAATTCTAATACCGTGTACTTACCTCAGATTCTTACCGACAGGTAAGAGCCTGAGATAGTCTCCCTATTTCCTACTGCAAAACCCTCCTAGAGGTGATACAACCTCATCTTCTGCACGTCAGCAACACTATCATAAAAGGTTCTGAAATACTGAGACAAACCGAAAGACCCTGAAATGTATAGTAATTATAGACCTATTTCTTCAATTATTTGAAGATTTTAGTGAGTCTTGTATCCCATCATCTCTGCTTCCTTTTACCAGACCTCATATCAGGTTGGGTACGTAAAGGGACAGGAAGGCAAAGATAACTCCATTAGGCTTCTCCATCTAATGCAACATGCTAATATTTCTTGTTCTCCCTTAATATTTCTTAGTACAAACACAAAGAAGGCATTCGTCAGAGTTCATTGGATCTACGGTACATGAAAGAAAGTCTGCATTGCTTTAAATTCCCAGACCCTCTTATACAAGCAACCTTCCACCTTCAACTATATTCTTATCCTTATGAATGGGTCCGCATAATCGGTATATTATCTAATCCTTTGGACAGCCACAATGGTACTCAGTAAGGCTGCCCATTTTCGGCCTCATTATTTTTTCTTGTGATGAAGACTCTGATCCAGAGCATACAACACTATCCTGCCATAAAAGGTTCTCTATAGAAGAAGAAGGCGCAGCCTTCACCGATGACCTACAGTACTTCTATTATTACCCCCATAACGGAAATCCCAGAGGTGCTTAGTACTTTTGACAAAATTGACTCCTTATCCAACTTCAAAATTAACCTAGATACTTCGGAGGCACTGGGCATAAATATTCCCCAAGATTTATTGCTAATGTTTCAAGAAAAATTTCCTTTGCCAGATTATTATAACTCTTAATTAGGTATATAATTGAGTGCACACTGGCCAGCCCTAGTAAAACTTAACTGCCCTCTGCTTTTCAGGGTTCTGAATTGGAGAGCAAGATGGCGGTGAGCCTTCTGTGGA
Source organism: Rhinella marina (assembly GCA_900303285.1). Taxonomy (NCBI): domain Eukaryota; kingdom Metazoa; phylum Chordata; class Amphibia; order Anura; family Bufonidae; genus Rhinella; species Rhinella marina. The sequence continues at coordinate 4,838 of ONZH01025515.1, read as the reverse complement.
GGCCGCGTGGTGCATGGCTATTTGGGGAGAGCCTCTGTCTGCCTGCTCCCTGGAGACAAGTGGAGATGCGGTGGATTCCACACCTGTTCCCGATTTCGGAAAACTACTTGTGGCACAGAAGATGGTTATTAATGGCACATACTCAGATTGGGTCACAGTCACTAGTGGGGTATCACAGGGGTCAGTATTGGGCCCTATTCTCTTCAATATATTTATTAATGATCTTGTAGAAGGCTTGAACAGTAAAATATCAATTTTTGCAGATGACACTAAACTGTGTAAAGTAATTAACACAGAAGAGGACAGTACACTGATACAGATGGATCTAGATAGATTGGAGCAGAGGCGTAGCTACCGGGGGGGCAGGGGAGGGCGACGTCTCCGGGCCCAGTGCCTCTGGGGGGCACAGCAGGGATGGCCTGTCCCACGCAGTGTCAGGTCAAAGTGCGCGCCGGCCAGGGAAGATAGTGGAGCGCCGGACCGGATGGCAGTCGTAGTGTAGGACAGGTAAAAAAGGTTTTTATTTTAACCTTATGTGGCTGGGTGGGCTGATCTGAGGTCTGATGGGGGCACATTCTGATGATCTGAGGTCTGATGGGGGCACATTCTGATGATCTGAGGTCTAATAGGGGCACATTCTGATGATCTGAGGTCTGATGGGGGCACATTCTGATGATCTGAGGTCTGATGGGGGCACAATACACTGATCTGAGGTCTGATGGGGACACATTAAGCTGATCTGAGGTCTGTTCGGGGCACATTCTGCTTATCTGAGGTCTGATGGGGGCACATTCTGCTTATCTGAGGTCTGATGGCGGCACAAAAACGCTGATCTGAGGTCTGATGGGGGCACATTAAGCTGATCTGAGGTCTAATAGAGGCACCTTCTGATGATCTGAGGTCTGATGGGGGCACATTCTGATGATCTGAGGTCTGATGGGGGCACATTCTGCTGATCTGAGGTCTGATGGGGGCACATTAAGCTGATCTGAGGTCTAATGGAGGCACATTCTGATGATCTGAGGTCTGATGGGGGCACATTCTGATGATCTGAGGTCTGATGGGGGCATATTCTGATGATCTGAGGTCTGATGGGGGCACATTCTGCTGATCTGAGGTCTGATGGGGGCACATTCTGCTGATCAGAGGTCTGATGGGGGCACATTCTGCTGATCAGAGGTCTGATGGAGGCACAGTGGGCTGATCTGAGGTCTGGTGGGCGCACAGTGAGCTGGTATGTTTATCATGACTCCTTTTGTTGCATTAATTTTGCTGGCAAGTTCTAGATACAGTACATTGCTGCAATAGTTATGTAGAAATATAGTAAATACAGTGCCTTGCGAAAGTATTTGGCCCCCTGGAACTTTTCAACCTTTTGCCACATTTCAGGCTTCAAACAAAAAGATATAACATTTTAAATTTTTGGTGAAGAATCAACAACAAGTGGGTCACAATTGTGAAGTGGAACAAAATGTATTGGATCATTTAAACTTTTTTTGTAATAATAAAACTGAAAAGTTGGGCGTGCAAAATTATTCGGCCCATTTACTTTCAGTTCAGAAAACTCACTCCAGAAGTTCATTGAGGATCTCTGAATGATTCAATGTTGTCCTAAATGACTGATGAAGATAAATAGAATCCACCTGTGTGTAATCAAGTCTCCGTATAAATGCACCTGCTCTGTGATAGTCTCAGGGTTCTGTTTAAAGCACAGAGAGCATCATGAAGGCCAAAGAACACACCAGGCAGGTCCATGATACTGTTGTGGAGAAGTTTAAAGCCGGATTTGGATACCAAAAGATTTCCCAAGCTTTAAACATCCCAAGGAGCACTGTGCAAGCGATCATATTGAAATGGAAGGAGAATCAGACCACTGCAAATCTACCAAGACTCGGCCGTCCCTCTAAACTTTCATCTCAAACAAGGAGAAGACTGATCAGAGATGCAGCCAAGAGGCCCATGATCAGTCTGGATGAACTGCAGAGATCTACAGCTGAGGTGGGAGAGTCTGTCCATAGGACAACAATCAGTCGAACACTTCACAAATCTGGCCTTTATGGAAGAGTGGCAAGAAGAAAGCCATTTCTCAAAGATATCCATAAAAAGTCTCGTTTACAGTTTGCCACAAGCAACCTGACACACCAAACATGTGGAAGAAGGTGCTCTGGTCAGATGAAACCAAAATCGAACTTTTTGGAAACAATGCAAAACGATATGTTTGGCGTAAAAGCAACACAGCTCATCATCCTGAACACACCATCCACACTGTCAAACATGGTAGTGGCAGCATCATGGTTTGGGCCTGCTTTTCATCAGCAGGGACAGGGAAGATGGTTAAAATTGATGGGAAGATGGATGGAGCCAAATACAGGACCATTCTGGATGAAAACCTGTTGGAGTCTGCAAAAGACCTGAGACTAGGACGGAGATTTATCTTCCAACAAGACAATGATCCCAAACATAAAGCAAAATCTACAATGGAATGGTTCAAAAATAAACGTATCCAGGTCTTAGAATGGCCAAGTCAAAGTCCAGACCTGAATCCAATTGAGAATATGTGGAAAGAGCTGAAAACTGGTGTTCGCAAACGCTCTCCATCCAACCTCAAAGAGCTCGAGCTGTTTTGCAAGGAAGAATGGGCAAGAATTTCAGTCTCTAGATGTGCAAAACTGATAGACATACCCCAAGCGACTTGCAGCTGTAATCGCAGCAAAAGGTGGCACAACCACATATTAATGCATGGGGGCCGAATAATTTTGCACGCCCCACTTTTCAGTTTTATTATTACAAAAAAAGTTTAAATGATCCAATAAATTTCGTTCCACTTCACAATTGTGATACACTTGTTGTTGATTCTTCACCAAAATGTAAAATGTTATATCTTTTTGTTTGAAGCCTGAAATGTGGCAAAAGGTTGAAAAGTTCCAGGGGGCCGAATACTTTCGCAAAGCACTGTACATGCCAGCACAATAGCAGGCTAAGGGCCAGTTCACATCTTCATTTTTCCATCAGTTATTTGCATCAGTTTTTTTTAACCAAAACCAGGTGTGTAGAGTACACAGAGATAAGGTATAATGGAAAGACTTGCACCTGTTCTGTGTGTTCGACCACAGCTGGTTTTAGTTTAAAATAACTGATGCAAAAAAATGTGAATTGGCCCTAATCCTAAAAGGTGAATTCATATATGGCTATTATAAGATGCATTCCAACAGGACTCACAATCGATCAGCTGTCTTGGACATGCCCAGTGGCTAACCTGCTATGATGTATCATCATGCTGCAAAAAAACGCAGCACAAAGTGACCTGCACTGCGAGTTTTCAAGCCACAGTATGTCAATTTGAGCTGTGGAAAACCAGCAGCAGACCCGTGTCTTGTGTCTTCACTCCGATATTCTTGGTGTAACAGAATTAATATTTAAACACAAAGGTGTTCAGTGAAACCACACACTCCAGGTATTTCTAATTGATTGCAAATGTAGCTCAGTCAGTTTACCCTAAGGGTGGGTTCACACGTTGCATGTTTCTATCAACCAAACGCATGCGTTTTGGTGAAAACGCATATGCTTTCAGTGTGAACCCACCCTTACTGACATACTCCAGTGTTGTGAAAATGGCAATTTTTATGTGGGCTGGCAGAGGGTTTGTGCCAGGGCTGCTTTTTAGTCCCAGTCCGGCCCTGCACAGTTGAGAGGCACCACGTCCCAGGCTGTTGCAGAGAGAACCAGAAGGGTTAGTAGGCGGTGGGGAGGAGCATGACACTGCGTCCACAATGATCTCCTCTCTACTACAGCGGACTGACGAATAGATTAGTAGATCATGCCACACTTCCGTCCAGTGGCTGTGACAAGTGGTGTTAAAGCGAGCGGACAGAGGAGTGGCATGATCTACTAATCTATTGTCAGTCCGCACCTCTGTCCGCTGTAGTGATGGTGCAGGATAGCACTGTTGCAACAGGAAAGCTGCAGCATGATGCTGTGAACTAATCTACTGTCACAGCGTCATGCTGCACCTCCATCCAATCACTTCTCTGCCAGGTCCGACAGTGCTCTCCTGCACCATCACAACAGTGGTGTAAAGCGAGCGGACTGAGCTGCGGCATGATGCTGTGAACTTTAGCTTCTGTCATAGCGTCATACTGCACCTCCGTCCGCTCGCTTTTCTGCCCTAAGCTGTCTGTCACGGCGTGATGGCCTGAGCATGCTGTGACGTAACTCCTCCTCCCTGTCCCAGAGCTGCAGATAAAAACTCAGTTTCCCGCCTGTATCTCTGGTTTTATAGTATACAGATCTACATGATATAATTTGAAATCTGAGCTGCTCGTATTTAAAATGGAACCAAAAACATGGTTCTCTGGGCTATAGAGGCCAGGATAAGGGCCTCTGAAGTGACCCTCCATCCTCTTAGTGTGACTCATTTCATACATAAAGTGACTCTTCTCAGCTCATATGCATATGACTTTGGAGACGATTTTTAATAGGTAAACGAGCGAGTTTTAACATAAAAGAGACAATGCTTGAGGGGACTGTTAGTTTAGTGATGTAAAAACTGGGGACAGGGGGAGTCCCCTTGTTTTTTACTCCTATTACTCCTTTCCCAACTGGTTCAGGACCCGACTAGAGGGACGGCCATACTGGACTTAGTATTAACCAATACTCCTGACAGAATAACAGATGTGCAGGTCGGGGGACACCTGGGAAACAGTGACCATAACATAATAACCTTCCAATTGTCATTCAGAAGAGTGTTTCTTCAGGGAGGAACAAAATACCAAACTTCAAAAAAGCTAAATTTAGCCAACTAAGAGAGGCCATAGGCCTAATAACTGGGACAAAGTCCT